>CM020458.1:2039972-2060715 GCA_009819605.1 Sterna hirundo | reverse complement strand
TACGTCACCCTCAAGAGGCGACGGGCCGGTAAGTGACGCCCGGGCCCGCTCCCTAACGAAGCTGGCTTCGTTATTCTCCTGTTTCTCCTCCCTGACGCCCTGTTGGTTAAAGGAACCTGAGGGTTGTAAGGACAAACGGCTGCCGGAACAGCAGGGAAACGCGGGCAGAGAAGGCAAAGGGATATTTTATAGGGTTTTCGCAAGCGCCCACGCACGGTTTTGGGGATTTAAAGCCTCGTTTTCGTTTTTTGCCAAGCGCCGAGGTCTCCTCCCGCCTTTAGCGGCAGAAAACCGGGATTCCTGCTGTGCAGGTCTGTGACTCCCGGCTCTCCCAGTTCCCGCTGCTCCTCCCTAGTTTTTAGGGAAACGCTCCTTTTCGGCCCAAAGTCTCACGAGATGGCCGTGAGTGGCTTCAGGGCCGTGCCGGGGAGCGAGAAGGAGCCGGGAGGGTCCGGGAAAGCTCGTGGCTGCTGCACTTGACGTGCCAGTGGCTTTCCAGGGAAACCTGCTCCTCCTCTGGGGGCTGAGGTGAGTTTGGGAAGGTGACGGATGTCCTCCCCGCGCTGGTGCTGTGGGTCCTGCAGTGTGCGGAGAGCCCGGAGTGAGAAACCCGTGTCCGAATTCAGATTTATTTTTTTTTTTCCCCCACTCATTTTCCAGTGGGATGCTCCAAACCCTCCTCTTTCGGCTGCCCCTTTTCCCCTCGCTCTCTCCTGCCTCAAGAGACCCCAACAGTGACCCGGCCCTTTGGATCTGGATAAATTGGGTGGGGTTTTCGTCCCTTCATGGAGCTGCTGGGCTGAGCTGACTCCCTGCCCTCCACCGCCTCGGCCCTGGGCCTTTTTTTGACTTAAAAAAACCCCTCGATTCAGATTTCAAGGAGCCAGATTAACCAGAGCCGCAGGAGTCGGGAAGGAGAGCGCGCTTGTCGCGGGGAACTGGCGTGAGGCAGCTGCTTCAGCAGGATTCAACCTCTGAAATTTGCATCTTCTCCTGAAATTAGGATAATTGGGCTTTTTTGGCCCTTCCAGAGGCTGCTGAGTCTCCCCGGTTTCGGCTCGCACTGCGGGCAGCGGTGCCGTTCCCTGCCAGCGCTCGGGCGAGCGCAAGTAGAGGCAGGCAGTAAAAAATTCCCAGTTTTTTGGGGGGGGGGGGGTGTGAGAAGAGGGACGGCGGCGCTGGCGCGAGCAAACCCTTGGAGCTGGGACTGTCACCGGGAGCGTGGTTCCCGCGCCGCCTGCCACCTCCGTCCTGCCGGGGGGAAACTGCATCCGGCTTCAAAATTCTGTGAAAAATTAACGTGTTTTTTGGTTTTTTTGGCTCAGTCGCTTCTTAACCAGCATCAGGCCGGGGAGGGGACGGGGACGCCGCTGCCTTGTGCCGCTCCGAAACGCTGGAGATTTCCGGCCCCGTTGGAGCTCGAGGGATGGAGCCTGAGCGCAGGGCAGTCCTGTCTGTGCCCACACCCCTGCCCGCAGGCTTAGAGCCGACTCCATGCGGATTTTCCCGTTATCCGGCCTTTTCTGGGAGCTGGGAACCCGCTCTCTGCCCTGCGTGCCGCTCGGGGACGTGGCTGCGCCGGGGATGGATCCCAGCCCGGTCCCAGCCGTCGTTGCCCACAGAGTTCCTCCCGGAGCAGGCGGAGACAGCTGTTTTCCAGGGTCGGAGCTGGTGTAACCTCCCGACGCGCTTTCCCCGCACCCAGCCAAGAAAAACGAGAGGAAAAGGGAAAGCGGCGGGCGGGCGGGCGTTACACAGCCCAGCTGTGCGATGCCTGGATTCGGGGAGCTTTCGGGAGATGCCGATTCCACGGGGCGCAGGGATGGATCCACGGCTCTTGCGTCCCTCAGTTTGTGTAGGGGCTCGGGGTGTCGCAGCATTATTTTTTTGTGTTTCTTGAGCAGCTTTTTGCTCGTTTCATACAAAAACCCAAACCGAAGGGGGACTCGGCTGCTGTACCTCGGCCGGCTGAAGCCAGGCGAGCCTTCCCCGAGTCCGATTCTGGTGTTTTCCGGGTGAGATTTTGGTGGTTTGGTGTTTTCAGTGCGTGAGTTTTCAGGACGGATTGATATCCCAACTGCGACACCCGCGGGGTGGGAGAGCCGGAGCTTGGCGTTCGCGGCTCTGTCCGCCGCCGTCGTGCGAGGAGCGACGCTCCGTACCCGGGAGATCTCGTTCTTGCCGTGTCTCCAGCCACGCTTGGGTGGAAACGGTTTAATTAAATGCGCAAAAAAATAGCATTTCGGAAAGCTTTCGGAAAGGCACTTTCCATGTGGTTTATAATGTGCAGCGCTTTGCATGTGAAGAGGAGGGACGGATCGGTTAAAGGAAGTTTCCTCCGGACTTCACGAGCCGACTCTGGTTTCTGGTTCCCGTGTCCTTCCAGATCCCGCGGTGGCCAGAAGGTCCCGTCTCCCTCCTGCCTCGTTATTCCTGGCTCTGAAAAGGAGCGAAATCCCCATCTTTTTTTACTTCGGCGCAGGCGATGGGGGCCGGGGAGACCCGTAGCCTCGGCCGGCTTCGGTCCGGCGGGGATGGGAGGGATCCTGGCCGGGGCCGGGCAGGGCTCTGAGCTCAGCAAACGGGACAAAAACAACCCGCAGAAAATGTCCCGACCTTCAAAAATAACTCGTTTCGCTCCCGAAACTTTGCTCAGCGGCTGCTCCTGCTCAGCAGCTCCGCTCTCCTCCAAACCCCCCGCGTCCTGCCAACGCGTTACTTCAAGGCTTTGATCTGCCAAATCGGGGTGTGGGGGGGTGTCGGAGTGGGGGGGGAAATAACGAAGGTTTTAACATTTCGGGTGTACGCGCTTATCCTAAAGCATTTCGAGCAGCTGGGTCCGTCCCGGGGGCCTGGAGCTGCCGCCGGCTCTGCTCTGCCGGAGCTGCGGAGGATGAGGAGGAGCGGTTGCTCCCCCAAACCTTTGCTGGGACCCACACGAGCCGTTGGGGGGGGGGGGGGGGCACGGGACGAAGCCGGGGCTGGTCTGAGCGATGGCCAAGGTGCGTAGGAGCTGGTGCCGAGTCGGAGCGGTGCTGGAAGCGCTGCCCGCCCTGGCCGGGGTCTCTCCCCGGGGGATTGTGTGTTTTGCTGGCTCCGGCTCCGTTCCGAGGCCGGGTGTCGGGAGTATCCATGGGAACTAATGGAAACGGCCTTTCCTGCGCCACGGCCGGAGCTTGGCTCCTGAATGGAGATTTTTCCGACAGGACGGGGCTGGAGAAAAGGCCGCTCGACGTGCTGCCGCGCTGGGGGGGGGGGGAGGCAGAGCTCAAACATGTCGGGGGGGATCTGCCCTGGCCTCCCCCTGAAAGGGGACCCGTGTCCCCCCCGAAAAGGGGACCCGTGTCCCCTCTGTCCCCTCCTTAAGGGGACCCGTGTCCCCTCTGTCCCCCCCCCCCCCGAAAGGGGACCCGTGTCCCCTCTGTCCCCTCCTTAAGGGGACCCGTGTCCCCTCTGTCCCCCCCCCCCGAAAGGGGACCCGTGTCCCCTCTGTCCCCTCCTTAAGGGGACCCGTGTCCCCTCTGTCCCCCCCCCCGAAAGGGGACCCGTGTCCCCTCTGTCCCCTCCTTAAGGGGACCCGTGTCCCCTCTGTCCCCCCCCCCCCCCCGAAAAGGGGACCCGTGTCCCCTCTGTCGTCCCCCCCCAAAAAGGGGACCCATGTCCCCTCCTAAAGGGACCCGTGTCCCCTCTGTTCCCCCCATCCCATCCGTGTCCCGCTCCCCCCCCAAAAAGGGGACCCATGTCCCCTCTGTCCCCCCTGAAAGGGGACCTGTGTCCCTTCTGTGCCCCCCCGAAAAGGGGACCCGTGTCCCCTCTGTCCCCCCCTGAAAGGGGACCCGTGTCCCCTCCTTAAGGGAACCCTGAAAAGGGGGCCCATTTCCCCCCCAAAAAGGGGACTCATGTCCCCTCTGTCCCCTCCTAAAGGGACCCATGTCCCCTTTGTCGTGTCCCATCCCCCCCCCCCCGAAAAGGGGACCCATGTCCCCTCTGTCCCCTCCTTAAGGGGACCCGGGTCCCCTCTGTCCCCCCCCCCGCCCGAAAAGGGGACCCGGGTCCCCTCTGTCCCCCCCCCCCCCCCAAAAGGGGACCCATGTCCCCTCCTAAAGGGACCCGTGTCCCCTCTGTCCCCTCCTTAAGGGGACCCTGAAAAGGGGGGCCATTTCCCCCCACAAATAGGGGACCCATGTCCCCTCTGTCCCCTCCTAAAGGGACCCATGTCACCTCTGTCGTGTCCCATCCCCCCCCCCCCCCCCCCCCGAAAAAGGGGCCCGTGTCCCCCCCTGAAAGGGGACCCATGTCCCCCCCAAAAGGGGACCTGTGTCCCTTCTGTGCCCCCCCGAAAAGGGGACCGGTGTCCCTTCTGTCCCCCCTGAAAGGGGACCGGTGTCCCTTCTGTCCCCCCAAAAAGGGGACCGGTGTCCCTTCTGTCCCCCCTGAAAGGGGACCCGTGTCCCTTCTGTGCCCCCCGAAAAGGGGACCCGTGTCCCTTCTGTGCCCCCCGAAGGGACCCGTGTCCCCTCTCTCTTGCAGTGTGCCCGGACCTGGTGGACAAGTACCTGGAGGAGACGTCCATTCGCTACGTGACGCCCCGAGCTCACGGCGAGGCGGAGCACGGCCTCGGCCACCCCCATAAATCAGGTGGGTGCCGGTGCCCCCGGCCAGACCTCGGGGCTCAGTCTGTGGGGACTCGGGGAGGGGGGGGGCTGCCAGACGCATCCTGGGATGGGGGGGGGACAACTTGGGGGGTGACAGCGGTGTGGGAAGGAGGCGGGGGACGGAGCCGCTCCTCTGCGATGTCCCCAGGGAGAGCTGGGGGGGGGGCTCAGCATCCCTGATGTCCCCGGGGAGAGCTGGGGGGGGGGGCTCAGTGTCCCCAGGGAGAGCTGGGGAGGGGGCTCAGTGTCCCCAGGGAGAGCTGGGAGGGGGCTGAGCGTCCCCAGGGAGAACTAGGGCGGGGGCTCGATGTCCCCGGTGTCCCCAGGCAGAGCCGGGGTGGGGGGGGCTCAACACCCCTGGTGTCCCCAGGGAGAGCCGGGGCGGAGGGGGGGCCCTCAGCATCCCCGGTGTCCTCAGGGAAGAGCTGATAGGGGGGCTCAGTGTCCCCAGGGCGAGCCGGGGAGGCTCAGCGTCCCCAGTGTCCCCAGGGGAGGGTTCAGCGTCCCCAGGGAGAGCTGGGGCGGGGGCGCGACGTCCCTGGTGTCCCCAGGCAGAGCTGAGGGGGGGGGGGCTCAACATGCCTGGTGTGTCCCCAGGGAGAGCCCGGGGGGGGGTGGGGGGGCGCTCAGCATCCCCGGCGTCCTCAGGGAAGAGCTGATGGGGGGCTCAGTGTCCCCGATGTCCCCAGGGGAGGGTTCAGCGTCCCCAGGGAGAGCCGGGGGGGGGGTGGGGAGGGGTGTGGGGGGGGTGGGGAGGGGTGTGGGGGGGGGTGTGTGTGGGGGGGGGCGCTCAGCGTGGCCGTCCTCTCCCCGCGCAGTGCCTCCCCACCACCCCGTGGTCTGCTGCTCCTCGGCGGGCCCCCAGATCTGTACCAAGAGGCCCGGCCGCGGCAGGACCCTCCTCAGCAGCCAGCGCAAGAGGAGGAAGTCGGCGACGCCGGACCCTAAGGAGAAGCAGACCTGTGGTAAGAGCCCCCCCCCGGTGTGGGGAGGGGTTTGGGGGTGAGGGTGGGGGGGGTGAGTTTTGGGGTTCCTGGCCCCACGCCGGAGCTCTCACCTCCCTCCTCGCTTTTCCCCTCAAGACATCCGCCTGCGAGTCCGAGCCGAGTACTGCCAGCACGAGACGGCGCTTCAGGGCAACGTCTTCTCCAACAAACAGGACCCCTTGGAGCGTCAGTTCGAGCGTTTCAACCAAGCCAACACCATCCTGAAATCCCGGGACCTGGGCTCCATCATCTGTGACATAAAATTCTCAGAGCTCACCTACCTCGACGCCTTCTGGCGCGATTACATCAACGGCTCCTTGCTGGAAGCCCTCAAAGGCGTCTTCATCACGGACTCGCTCAAACAAGCCGTGGGCCACGAAGCCATCAAACTGCTGGTCAATGTGGACGAGGAGGATTACGAGGTCGGGCGCCAGAAACTCCTGAGGAACTTGATGCTGCAGACGGCTCCCTGACGCCCCCCGCCCGCTCGCCGCCCCCCCCACCCCCCCACACCCCCCCGGCCTTTTTCCTTTCTCCGGTTTGGAGTTTTGGTTTTTTTTCTTCTATTTTTTTTTTTTTTTCCCCCCCTTCTCCCACTCCCCAAAAAAAAAAAAAAGGAAAAAGATGATTTAAAACCACCCACCCCTTTCCCCCCCCCCTCCCCCTATAACTCTGGGTTGGGAGCCGCGGGGAGCGCCGGGGGCTTATGTGTTTCCCCCCCCCCCCCCCCCAACTTCTATCACCTCCCCTCTCGCTTTGTTTCCCACCCCCCCCCTTTTTTTTTTTTTTTGTTTCTTTTCTCTTTTATTTTGTATCCATTAAAAACAAACAGAAAAAAAAAAAAAAAAAAAGGCAAAAATCCGGCCTGGGGCGCATCAGTGCTGGGAGGGGGGGGGGACGGTGGGGGGGGGGGGGGGGCGCTCGGTGGAGGTTTGTACTTGGGGTGGGGGTGGGAGGGGTGGGGGGTGCTCAGCCCCACGGGTGCCTGCGCCGGGGTTGGGGGGGGTGGCTTTGTCCCCTTCCTGCCCTTGTGTCACCGTCCTGGGATGGGGGGGGAGGGCTCTGTGGGCAGCGTGTTCCCCCCCCCCGCGACCCTGTTTCTCCCTCAAATAACACCCCCCCAAAATAACACACCCCCCCCCCACCGTCGCCTCAGTGGGTTTCTCAGGAGTAAAACCGTCCCCGCGGCGTCCCCTGGACCATGTGCCTTCGTGTCCCCCTCCCCTGCGGGGGCCTGGGTGGGGAGGGGGGAGGACCAGCGCCGTGGGACACCCCGAAACCTCCTGCCTGTCACCCCCCCACCCCCCCACCGTGGCCGCCTGGCCCTGTCCCTCCCCTCTCCAGCTGGCAACTGGGACAAACTGGGACGGGAGCCGGGCTGGGGCGGTGAGATCTGCCTGTTGCTGGCAGCAGGCACCGCAGCCTCTGCCGGCCGGGGGGGGGGCCGGCAACCGTCTGCTCCTTGCCCGTGGCCACCAGCTCCTCGGCCCCGGAGAGCCCCCAAAATGGCCTGTCTCCCCCCCACGCCGCTCCCCAGGGTCGAGGAGGAGGAGGAGGGAGGGGGGGGCGGGAGGATGACAAAAGTTTTCCAGCTCCATCCCGGTTTTGTGGTTTTTCTCCCCGTTCGGCTGCCCCGGGGTTGGGGGGGGGGGGGGGAAGGCGATTTCCTCCCTCTGGGATTTGTGGTGCGTGTGGCCCCCCCCCCCCCCGTCCCTTCCCCTCCTCCGCTTTACGGACGATTCTGGCACAACTTGGTGTTAATTTCTGTGACTTCTGTATTTTTTAAACTTCAATATGACGGTCATATTTCCCCTGTGTAGCTTTCGGGTTTCTTGAAATAAACATCTACCGCAGCGCCTGGCTCCTTCCTTCCACGCCGAGGTGGGGGGGGGACGACTCTGCACGCCCGCCCCCCCCCCCCCCCAAGCAGTGTGGGGGCCACCCCCTCCTGGCTGTGGCACGGGCGAGCCCCGAGTGCATCTCGCTGTCGCGTTTTGGGGAGAAACGGTCTTGAAACGGAGCGGATCTGGCTCTGCTCGGGATTTGACGGCACCGGGGGTGTGGGGGGGCTCACGGCGCCAGCCCCGCGGCCGCCACGGTACCATAGAGGTCGGGCCGGCGGTGGCCCTGCACCGGCATCTCCCGCCGGACGCGGTGCAGGTAGTCGAGGTCGATCTCGGCGTAGCAGAGGCCGGGTCCCTCGCGGCACTGGGCCACCACGGCCCCCCAAGGGTCCACCACCAGCGAGTGGCCGTAGGACGTCCGGCTCTCGTGGTTCTTCCCGCTCTGGGCGGCCGCCACCACGTAACACTGGCTCTCGATGGCCCGCGCCCGCAGCAGCACCTGCCGGGGGACACGGCAATGCCGGATCCCAGCCCCCGGGGGGACGGGGGGGGGGGACGACACCACGGCAAGGCCGGCTGTGCCACCCGCCCCCCCTTAAACACCCCAAAACCCAGCCCTTTCATCTTAAATTTGCCCCTGGTTCTCCCCCGCTTGCTCGCCGCTGGGCACGGTTTGGGGTGAGGGCTCCCTCACCACCCTCCGGGGGGTGTCCCCAGCCCCAGCCGGGGGACAAGGGACGGGGCCGAGCTCACCTCCCAGTGGGCCGAGCCGGTGGGGACGGTGAAAGCCGAGGGGTAGGTGAGGATCTCGGCGCCGGCGCGGCGCAACGCCAGCGAGATCTCGGGGAAGCGCAGGTCGTAGCAGATGGAGAGGCCGAGCTGGAGGGGACAAGGAGGGGACGTCGACCAGGACAAAACGCCCGGCCCCGGTGTGGGGGGAGCTCTGGGCAGGGGTTTGGGGACAGCAGAGGGGACACAGTGCCGCTGGGGGGACCCCGGCGTCGCCCTGTTCCTCCTCCCCGTACCTTCCCCGCCGGAGTGCTGACGGGGGCCAGGATTTCGGTGCCGGGGTTGGTGAAGCCGCTCTCCTTCATGGTGACGCGTCCCTCCAGCTCCACGTCACACAGGTGGGTTTTCCTGTAGGCGGCCACCAGGCGACCTGGGGACAGGAGGGCACGAGGTGGGGACAATCCCAGGGGCTGGGGACCCCCAATGGGTCGGGGGGGGGTGTGTGTTTGGTCTCTCACCCGCGGGGTCCAGCAGCGCGTGGCAGTTGTAGATGCGCCGGGTGACGGGCCAGTCCTGGCCGCGCTCGTGGAAGCCGCCCAGGGAGAGCCACACGCCGCAGTCCCTGGGGAGAGGGACACGGCGTCACCCCGGCGCTCATTTTGGGGGACAGGAATCCCCATCGCCGCCGCCGCTCACCGAGGGCTGGGGGGGGGATGTTTGGGGGGGGGGGGGTTACCTGGCCAGGTGGGCGTAGCGTCCCATGAGGTCCCCGTCCAGCCCCTCGGCCAGGCTGAGGGTCTGCGCCGCGTCGCGGCCGATGTAGTCGAAGCCTTCGGGGAGGAAGACGATGGCGGCCCCGCGCCCGGCCGCCTCCCGCACCAGCCCGGCGCAGGCCGCGAAGTTCAGCTCCTTGTCGGGGGTGGAGGTGACCTGACCCACGGCCACCAACGGCTTCAACCCCGCCATGGCGGGGGACGGCGACCTGCGGCGGCGGCGGGGCGGACGTCAGCCCCGGGGACACCCGCAGCCCCCCCCCCCCCCCCGTGTCCTCCCGTTGTCCCCCCCCCGCCAGCTCCGTGTCCCCGCGGTACCTGCCCGGGGTGCCGGAGCCGTGGGGGCGTTTCGGGGTGCACAGGCAGCGCAGCGGGGAGCGGGGCACCGCGCTCAGCCTGGGGGGCACCGGGGCAGGGAAGGGGGGGGGGGTGTCACGGCCACCGCCTGGTCCCTGCGCTGGGGGGGTGGGGGGAGCACGGTCCCGGGGGAACCCACGGCCAAGGGGACGGCGTTGGCCCCCACCACAAAGGGGCCCGTGGGTGGGTGTCGTCGGCCAGACCCCTCCCGCGGCCCCTCTGTCCCCAGCCCCCCCCCCCCCCAAACTGCCCCCAGCGGCCCCCAAAATGCCCCCAGCGCCCCCCCAAAATGCCCTGGCACCCCATCAACTGCCCCCAGCAACCCCCAATCTGCCCCCAGGAGCCCCCCAACTGCTCCCAGCGCCCCCAAAATGCCCTCAGCGGCCCCCAAACTGCCCTAGCACCCAATAAACTGCCCCCAAGCACCCCCAAACTGCCCCCAGGAGCCCCCCAACTGCTTCCAGCGCCCCCAAAATGCCCTCAGTGGCCCCCAAACTGCCCTAGCACCCCATAAACTGCCCCAAGCACCCCCCAACTGCTCCCAGCGGCCCCCAAAATGCCCCCAGCACCCCCCAAACTGCTCCCAGCACCCCACAAAATGCCCCAGAACCCCCCAATCTGCCCCCAGCGCCCCCCCAAAATGCCCTAGCACCCCATAAACTGCCCCCAAGCACCCCCCAATCTGCCCCCAGCACCCACAAAATGCCCCCAGCAGCCCCCAAACTGCCCTAGAACCCCATAAACTGCCCCAAGCACCCCCCAACTGCTCCCAGCACCCCCCAATCTGCCCCCAGCACCCCCAAAGCGCCCCCAGAGCCCCCCCCAAATGCCCTAGCACCCCATAAACTGCCCCCAAGCACCCCCCAACTGCTCCCAGCGGCCCCCAAAATGCCCCCAGCACCCCCCAAACTGCTCCCAGCACCCCACAAAATGCCCCAGAACCCCCCAATCTGCCCCCAGCGCCCCCCCCAAATGCCCTAGCACCCCATAAACTGCCCCCAAGCACCCCCCAAACTGCCCCCAGCACCCACAAAATGCCCCCAGCAGCCCCCAAACTGCCCTAGAACCCCATAAACTGCCCCAAGCACCCCCCAACTGCTCCCAGCACCCCCCAA
The DNA here is from genome assembly GCA_009819605.1 of Sterna hirundo. Lineage (NCBI taxonomy): Eukaryota > Metazoa > Chordata > Aves > Charadriiformes > Laridae > Sterna > Sterna hirundo. The sequence goes on along the minus strand of CM020458.1, from coordinate 2,050,256 downwards.
TCTGCCCCCAGCACCCCCCAAAGCGCCCCCAGAGCCCCCCCCAAATGCCCTAGCACCCCATAAACTGCCCCCAAGCACCCCCCAACTGCTCCCAGCACCCCCCAAAATGCCCCCAGGAGCCCCTCAACTGCTCCCAGCACCCCCAAACCGCCCGCAGCAGCTCCAGTTTCCCCCAGTTCCGCCCCGCCTCAGCCGCCCACTTGCCCCCAGGCCCCATCAGCACCCCCCCCCCCAGCAACGGCACACTTTGCCCCAAATCTTCCCCCCTCCCCGCCTCCTCCCGCACCTCCCGCATCGTCCCAGCTGCTCCCGGACCCTGCCCGCTGCCCTCGGCCCCCCCCAGGCCCCCCAGGCCCGTACATGCCCCGCCGGCGGCACCGAGGGGACGCGGGCAAAGTCCCCCCCCGGCCCCGGGGCCGCGCCCGCACCAAAGATGGCGCCAGCGCCGCTGCCCTCTACCAAGATGGCGCCCGTCTGGACGAATCCCCTTCCGGTCTGCGCCGGAAGGGGCGGTGCCCACGGCGCGGGAGGAGGGGAAGATGGCGGACAGCACGAAGGGGCGGCCGGCGGCGACCCCCGGGGGGAAGGCGCTGACGGCGGAGCAGGTCCGGGCCGGGGGATACCGGGGAACGCCGGGAAGGACCTGGGCATCGGGGGAGGGTCGCTGGGCAGAGCCCTGGCCCCGGAGGGGGGTTCCCCAGGCAGCGGGGGGCGGGTCCCGGCCAGGCCCTGGGGGGTCCCGGCCCGGCCCTTGGTGGGGGTCCCGGCCCTGTCACCGTCTCTGTCCCCGCAGGTGGTGGCCCGGTTCAACCGGCTGCGGCAGGAGCAGCGGGGCCTGGCCTCGAAGGCGGCCGAGCTGGAGCTGGAGCTGAACGAGCACAGGTGAGGTGGGGTTGGGGTGGGGGGGGGGGGGACACAGCGGGGCGGGGGGGGGGGTTCGGGCCGTCGGGGCCTTCGCCGCCTCCCCCGCCTCAGCCTCCCCTTCCTCCTCCTCCTCCTCCTCCTCCTCCTCCTCCTCCAGCCTGGTGATCGAGACGCTGCGGGAGGTGGATCCCACACGCAAGTGCTACCGCATGGTGGGCGGCATCTTGGTGGAGCGAACGGTCAAGGAGGTGCTGCCCGCCCTGGAGAACAACAAGGAGCAGGTGAGGGGCGGCCTCCGCCCCCCCCCCTCCCCCCCCCCCCCTCCCCTCCTCGGGACCCCTGGAGCCCCCCCCCACCTCAAGACCCCCTGGAGCCCCCCCCCCCAGAACTGCCCAGACCCTCTTTGGGATCCCTGTGGAGTCCCCCACCCAGAATCCCCCGGATCCTCCCTGGGACCCCTGGAGCCCCCCCCCCCCAGGGTCCCCCAGACCCTCTTTGGGACCCCTGGAGCCCCCACCCCCGCCCCTTCAGGACCCCCTGGAGCCCCCCCAGAACCACCCAGACCCTCTTTGGGACCCCGGGAGCCCCCCCCGCCATGATGCCCTGGACCCTCCCCGGGACCCCTGGAGCCCCCACCCCCCCCCCCGCCTCAGGACCCCCTGGAGCCCCCCCCAGACCCTCTTTGGGACCCCTGGAGTCCCCCCTCCGGCCTCAGGACCCCCTGGAGCCCCCACCAGAACCGCCCAGACCCTCTTTGGGACCCCTGGAGCCCCCCCCATGATCCCCCAGACCCTCCCTGGGACCCCTGGAGCTCCCCCCCCAGGGTCCCCCGGACCCTCCCCGGGATCCCTGGAGCGCCCCCCTCCCCCCTCCAGGACCCCCTGGACCCCCCCCCAGAACCTCTTTGGGATCCCTGGAGCCCCCCCATGATCCCCCGGACCCTCCTTGGGACCCCTGGAGTCCGTCTGTCGTCGTGTGTCCCCCCCCCCCCCGGACCCCCTGGAGCCCCCCCTAGGACCCCTCGGACCCTCCCTGGGACCCCTGGAGCCCCCCCTCTCCCCCCTCCAGGACCCCCTGGAGCCCCCCCCAGAACCACCCAGACCCTCTTTGGGACCCCTGGAGCCCCCCACAGGACCCCCCAGACCCTCCCCGGGACCCCTGGAGTCCCCCCCCTGCCTCAGGACCCCCTGGAGCACCCACCAGAACCGCCCAGACCCTCTTTGGGACCCCTGGAGCCCCCCCCATGATCCCCCAGACCCTCCCTGGGACCCCTGGAGTCTGTCTGTGTCCGTCCGCCCCCCGACCCCCTGGAGCCCCCCCCAGAACCACCCAGACTCTCTTTGGAACCCCCGGAGCCACCCCCCCCAAAAACCCCTGGAGCCCCCCCCCAGGGTCCCCCAGACCCTCCCCGGGAACCCTGGAGCCCCACCCCCCCCCCAAGACCCCCTGGAGCCCCCCCCAGGTTCTCCCAGACCCTCCCTGGGACCCCTGGAGCCCCCCCCCATGATCCCCCGGACCCTCCCTGGGACCCCTGGAGCCCCCACCCCCCCCCCCCTCAGGACCCCCTGGAGCCCCCCCCAGAACCACCTAGACCCTCTTTGGGACCCCTGGAGCCCCCCCCCCCCCCAGGACCTCCTGGACCCTCCTTAAGACTCCTGGCGTCCCTCTGGGACCCCTGGAGTCCCCTGGGCTCTGCCTCGGGACACCCAGACCCACACCCCCCCCACGACCTCCAAACCCTCCTTGGGACCCCTGGAGCCCCCCTGGCACCTCCGTGAGCCCCCCTTGGGCTGGCCTGGGATCTCCTGAGCCCCCCGGAGTCACCCTGGGACCCCAGATCCGTCCCCCCCCCATCCCCCCCCCCCCGGGACACCCAGAGGCTCCCCTTTGGACCATGCTGGGAACCCCTTGAGCTCCCGCTGGGATGCCGCGGGACCTCTGGACCCTCCCTGGGATGTTACAGAGCCCCCCCCCCCGGAACCCCTCCCAGGACCCTCAGAGCCCACCTTGGAGCCCCCCCCGGAACACCCCCTGTAAACCCATGACCCCCTGGGGACCCTCCAGGAGCCCCCAGGTCACCCCAGGAGTCCCCTGAGCTCCTCTTTGGACCCTCTGGGACCTCTTCAACCCCCCCCTTGGGACCCCCCTCTCCCGGCTGCCTCCCCCTGACCCTTCTTTGCCCCCCCCCCCCTTCCACTTTTTTGCCCCCAGATCAGCAAAATCATCGAGTCTCTGGCGCAGCAGCTGCAGGCCAAGGGCCGGGAGCTGAACGAATTCCGGGAGAAGCACAACATCCGCCTGGTGGGGGAGGACGATCCCCGGCAGCCCCCCAAGGAGGGGCCCGAGGGCGCGGGGGCCAAGGGCAGCGCAGCCGGTGTCCTGGTCTCCTAGCGCCAACCCCCCCCCGCCCCCCCCCCCCAGCTCCCCCCCCCCACCCCGCCGTGTTCAGTGCTGCCCCTGCCCCGCTTTTGTTAAATAAATGGCTTTTTTGTCCCTTTGGTCACAGGCCACGCGTGTGGGTGCTGGGGCTGGGGGGGGGGGGCAGGAAAAGGGGGGGGCCAGACCCCCCCCCCCAGCCCTGGCTCGCCACAGGGAGACCCAGTGCCACCACCGTCCCTGCTGTCCGGGGGGAGGTGGCACTTTGCGGGGGGGGGGGGAGACGGTGGCTCTGGGCTGGCCTTGGGCCACCGTTTTCTTGCTCTGGCCACTGAAAATGCTCTGCCGTGCTTCCAGCTGCTGGTGTGTGTGTCCCCCCCTCCCCCCCCCCCCCCCCCCCAAGAAGCCCCTGGTGTCCCCCTGGGACATCCCAAGCCACCCCAGAACCCTCCTGAGCCACCCCAGGACGCCCCGAGCTCCCCTTGGGACCCCTGTCACCCCCCTGGTCCCCACTGTCACACCCCCCCCCCGGCCCCCGTGCCTGAAATGCTGTGGGGGGACCCCAAAATGGGGGTGGTGGGTGCCACGGTGGGGGTGGGGTGGGGGGGGTGTGCGTGTGTTCTGCTGTGGGCACCCCGAAAGGCAGGGGCAGGGGACGGCAGGGGACGCAGGCACCCAGGAGGGGACGGGGACGCGGTGGTGGCAGCGGGGAGGGAGGGTGTCGGTGTCACCGTCACCCTGCCCGGGGCAGAGGCCGGCGTGTGCCGGCGCGTGGCGGCGTGTGGCACCCCAGGGTGCGGCGGCGGCGGCGGGGGGGGGGGACGGGACATGGGCCAGGAGGGGACGTGGCCGGTGTTGACTGTACACAGCCCCCGCCCGCGGCGTCACCTGTCACCGGGCCCAGCCGGTTCCCAGCGGCCACCGGCCCCATATAACGCCGGTGACACCGGGGCTGGCAGGGGACGGACGCCATGGAGGGGGCCGGGGGGCCGCGGCTGGCGGAAGCCGAGCGCGAGAGTCTGTTGGGCTCCGTCCACGGCGTCTCGGGGCCCGGTACCGCGGTGGGGACACCATGGGGACACCGATGGCCTTTTTGGCCCCAAAATAGGGCCTGGGGGGGGGTGGGGGGGGGAGCAGCCGGGGAAGGTCATCGTGGGGAGGGGACGGGGTTGGGGTGAGGGGGTTCGGGGTGACGGTGGCGTGTCCCCTCCCCCCGCAGTGGTGACGGCCACCCGCATGGCGGGGGCGGCCATGTACGAGCTGGTGCGCGTGGGGCACGCGGAGCTGGTGGGGGAGATCATCCGGCTGGACGGGGACATGGCCACCCTCCAGGTCTACGAGGAGACCTGTATCCTTGCCCCCCCCCCCCCGGCCTGGCCCCGCGTCCCTCCCCTCCCCACCACCCTGCCCTTCCCTGTCCCCCCCCACCTTGTCCTTCTCTGTCCCCTCAGCCTCCCCTTGTCCCGCCCCCCCCCCGCCATCTCCCCGTCCTGCCCTTCCTCGCCTGTCCCATCCCCTCCTGGGCTCCCGGTCCCCCTGCCCCTGTCCCCCCTGTCCCCTCCCTGTCCCCCCCATCCTGCCCCATCCCCTTGTCATGCCTTCTCGTGTCCCCCCATCCTGTCCCCTCCCTGTCCCCCCATCCTGCCCTCTCCTGTCCTACCCCTGTCCCCTCCAAGCCCCCTGTCCCCCCCATCTACCCCTGTCCCCCCTTTCCTGTCCCTGTCCCCTCCCTGTCCCCCCCCATCCTGCCCCATCCCCTTGTCATGCCCTCTCGTGTCCCCCCATCCTGCCCTCTCCTGTCCTACCCCTGTCCCCTCCAAGCCCCCCTGTCCCCTCCCTGTCCCCCCTGTCTTCCCCTGTCCCCCCTTTCCTGTCCCTGTCCCCTCCCTGTCCCCCCCGTCTTCCCCTGTCCCCCCCATCCTGCCCCATCCCCTTGTCATGTCCCCTCCCTGTCCCCCGATCCTGCCCCGTCCCCCCCCATTCCCCCATCCTGTCCCATCCCCTTGTCCTGCCCCCCCGTCCTGTCCCCTCCCGTCCCCCCATCCTGTCCCCTCCCTGTCCCCCCGTCTTCCCCTGTCCCCCCCCCATCCTGCCCCATCCCCTTGTCATGTCCCCTCCCTGTCCCCCGATCCTGCCCCGTCCCCCCCCATTCCCCCATCCTGCCCCATCCCCTTGTCCTGCCCCCCCGTCCTGTCCCCTCCCTGTCCCCTCCCGTCCCCCCATCCTGCCCCGTCCCCTTGTCCTGTCCCCCCTGTCCCCCTGTCTTGCCCTGTCCCCCCTGTCCTCTCCCTGTCCCCCCATCCTGCCCCATCCCCTTGTCCTGTCCCTTCCTTGTCCCCCCCCATCCCGCCCTGTCCCCCCATCTTTCCCGTCCCCCCTGCTCCCCCCCGTCCCTGTCCCCGTCTGCTCGGTGGCCTTTCCTGAGCGCGGTGACAGCGGGGGTGCGGGTGGGGGACCCGGTGCTGCGCACGGGGAAGCCGCTCTCGGTGGAGCTGGGCCCCGGCATCCTGGGCTCCATCTTCGACGGGATCCAGCGCCCGCTGCGGGACATCGCCCAGGCCACCCGCAGCATCTACATCCCGCGGGGCACCAACGTCCCCGCGCTGCCCCGTCACCTCGCCTGGGACTTCGTCCCCAACAAGGACCTCCGGGTGAGCGGGGACACGGGGACACCCCATCGCTCGGCACCCCCGGAGGGGACGCGGGGACACAGGGACACCCCTTCCCTCGGCACCCCTGGAGGGGATATGGGGACATAGGGACACCCCTTCCCTCGGCACCCCCAGAGGGGATGTGGGGACACAGGGACGCCCCATCGCTTGGCACCCCGGGAGGGGACACAGGGACATAGGGACACCCCTTCCCTCGGCACCCCCGGAGGTGACGTGGGGACATAGGGATGCCCCTTCCCTCGGCACCCCTGGAGGGGACATGGGGACATGGGGACAACCCTTCATTTGGGACCCGCAGAGGGGACATGGGGATGTGGGGACACCCCTTCACTCGGCACCCCAGGAGGGGACACAGGGACACGGGGACACCCCTTTGCTCGGCACCCCCGGAGGGGATGCGGGGACACAGGGACACCCCTTCCCTCGGCACCCCCGGAGGGGACATGGGGACACAGGGACGCCCCATCACTCGGCACCCCCAGAGGGGATGTGGGGACATAGGGACACCCCTTCCCTCGGCACCCCTGGAGGGGATGTGGGGACACCCCTTTGCTTGGCACCCCCGGAGGGGACGTGGGGACACAGGGACGCCCCTTCCCTCGACACCCCCGGAGGGGACATGGGGACGTGGGGACAACCCTTCACTTGGGACCCGCAGAGGGGACGTGGGGATGTGGGGACACCCCTTCGCTCAGCACCCCGGGAGGGGACACAGGGACACGGGGACACCCCTTTGCTCGACACCCCCCGAGGGGACGTGGGGACACCCCTTCGCTTGGGACCCGCAGAGGGGACGTGGGGACACCCCTTCGCTTGGCAACCCCAGAGGGGACGTGGAGACACCCCTTTGTTCAGTAGCCCCGGAGGGGACGCGGGGACGTGGGGACACCCCTTCGCTTGGCACCCCCGGAGGGGACATGGGGACACCCCTTCGCTCGTCCCCGTTGGGGTCCCGCACCCTCACGGCCACCCACCCCCCCCCCGCCTCCAGGTCGGGAGCCACGTCACCGGGGGTGACATCTACGGGACGGTGATGGAGAACTCGCTCGTCCAGCACAAGATCATGGTGCCACCCCGCAGCCGGGGCACCGTCACCTACATCGCACCCCCCGGGAACTACAGCGTGTCGGTACGGGGGGGTGGCGGGTGACAGAGGGATGGGTGGTGGGGTGATGTGGGGTTGGATGGTGGGGTGACGGGGTGATGGGTGACAGGGTGATGTGGGGTTGGATGGTGAGGTGACGTGTTGATGGGTGACGGGGTGGTGGGGTGTTGGGTGGCGGGGTGTTGGGGTGACAGATGTATGTTGGGGTGTTGGGTGACAGGGGGATGGATGATGTGTTGGATGGTGCGGTGATGGGTGTTGGGGTGACGGGGTGATGGGTGGTGGGGTGTTGGGGGTGACGGATGTATGTTGGGGTGTTGGGTGACAGGGTGATGGGTGATGTGTTGGATGGGGTGGTGATGGGTGACAGGGTGACGGGGTGTTGGGTGGTGGGGTGTTGGGGTGATGGATGTATGTTGGGGTGTTGGGTGATGGGGTGACAGGGGGATGGGTGGCGGGGTGTTGGGGTGACGGAGTGTTGGATGGTGGGGTGGTGGGTGACGGGGTGACAGAGTGACGGGTGATGGGTGATGTGTTGGATGGTGGGGTGACGGGTGGCGGGGTGTTGGGTGGTGAGGTGACATGGTGACAGTGTGACGGGTGGTGGGGTGTTGAATGGTGGGGTGATGGGTGGTGGGGTGATGGATGGGTGATGGGTGATGGATTGGTGATGGGTGGTGAGGTGACGTGGTGATGGGGTGATGGGTGGTGGGGTGTTGGGGTGACGGATGTATGTTGGGGTGCTGGGTGATGGGGTGACAGGGTGATGGGTGGTGGGGTGACGGGGTGTTGGATGGCAGGGTGGCAGGTGACAGGCTGACGGGTGACAGAGGGATGGGTGGTGGGGTGATGCGGGGTTGGATGGTGGGGTGACATGGTGGTGGGGTGATGGGAGATGGGATGATGGGGTGACAGGGTGACGGATGATGGGATGACGGGGTGATGGGGTGACGGATGTTGGGGTGATGGGAGATGGGATGACAGGGTGATGGGGTGACAGGGTGACGGATCTTGGGGAGATGGGCTGATGGATGTTGGGGCGATGGATGCTGGGGTGATGGGAGATGGGATGACGGGGTGACGGGGTGACGGGGTGATGGGGTGACAGGGTGACGGATGTTGGGGAGATGGGCTGATGGATGTTGGGGCGATGGATGATGGGATGACGGGGTGACAGGGTGACGGATGTTGGGGAGACGGGCTGATGGATGTTGGGGTGACGGATGACGGGGTGACGGACGACGGGGTGACGGACGTTGGGGTGATGGGAGATGGGATGACGGGGCGGTGGGTGTCGGGGTGCCCTGTCCCCGCTGCCGGTCCCTCCTGTCCCCGCAGGACGTGGTGCTGGAGCTGGACTTCCAGGGCAGCGTGGAGAAGCTGCCCATGCTGCAGGTCTGGCCCGTCAGACAGACCCGGCCCGTGGCCGAGAAGCTGCCGGCGAATCACCCCCTGCTGACGGGCCAGCGGGTGCTGGACGCCCTCTTCCCGTAGGGACCCCCCCCCCCACCCCGGGAGGGGACGGGGACGGGGAGAGGGGATGGAGGAGAGGGATGGGGATGGGGACAGGGGATGGGGATAGAGCTGGAGATGGGGACTGGGGACATGGACAGAGGAGGGGGGACAGGGATGGGGGACAGGGACAGGGATGGGAATGGGGGACAGGGGATGGGGACAGGGACAGGGATGGGGGACAGGAACAGGGATGGGGACAGGGACAGGGATGGGGAGAGAGATGGTGTTGGGGGACAGGGATGGGGATAGAGCTGGAGATGGGGACTAGGGACATGGACAGAGGAGGGGGGACAGGGATGGGGGACAGGGATGGGGACAGGGACAGGGATGGGGATGGGGATAGAGCTGGAGATGGGGACTGGGGACATGGACAGGGGATGGGGGACAGGGATGGGGACAGGGATGGGGACGGGGATGGGGATAGAGCTGGAGATGGGGACTGGGGACATGGACAGAGGAGGGGGCACAGGGGCAGGGATGGGGACAGGGATGGGGGACAGGGACAGGAACAGGGATAGGGACAGGGATGGGGACAGAGATGGTGTTGGGGGACAGGGGATGGGGACAGGGATGGGGATAGAGATGGTGTTGGGGACTAGGGACATGGACAGAGGAGGGGGGACAGGGATGGGGGACAGGGATGGGGGACAGGAATGGGAATGGGGGACAGGGGATGGGGACAGGGACAGGGATGGGGGACAGGGATGGGGAGAGAGATGGTGTTGGGGGACAGGGATGGGGACAGAGCTGGAGATGGGGACTGGGGACATGGACAGAGGAGGGGGGACAGGGATGGGGGACAGGGATGGGGATGGGGGACAGGGATGGGGACAGGGACAGGGATGGTGTTGGAGGCCAGGGGACGGGGATGGGGATAGAGCTGGAGATGGGGACTGGGGACAGGGACAGAGGAGGGGGGACAGGGATAGGGATGGGGATGTGGGATGGGGACAGGAACAGGGACAGAGGTGGTGTTGGGGGACAGGGCCAGGGATGGGGACAGGGGACAGCGATGTGGGACAGGGCTGGAAGTAGGGGTAGGGCTGGAGACGGGAATAAGGGACAGGGCTGGGGACAGGGACAGGGCTGGGGACAGGGACAGAGCTGGGGATGGTCCTGCCAGGGAAAAAGGAGACAGTGAGGGGGCTGGTCGGTGACACTGGGGGTGTCACGGTCACTCCAGACAGTCCCCAGGAAGGACGGGGATGGGGATGGGGAGAGGGAATGGGGACGGGGGTCCCTCCCAGCTCCACGGGGCCGTAGCGGGGCGACGTCGGGGGACGGCAGCCACCGCTCCCGGCCGTCCCCAGGCGCGTCCCCGTCCCCAGGCGCGTCCCCGTCCCCAGGCGCGTCCCCGTCCCCAGGTGCGTGCAGGGCGGCACCACGGCCATCCCGGGCGCCTTCGGCTGCGGCAAAACCGTCATCTCCCAGTCCCTTTCCAAGTATTCCAACAGCGACGTCATCGTCTACGTGGGCTGCGGCGAGCGGGGCAACGAGATGTCCGAGGTCTTGCGGGACTTCCCCGAGGTGGGGACCGGGGCCCGGCGGGGGGGGTTCGGGGGGGGACACGGGGCCAGGCGGGGAGGGGCTGACGGTGAGGCCGTCCCCAGCTCACCATGGAGGTGGACGGGAGGACGGAGACCATCATGAAGCGCACGACGCTGGTGGCCAACACCTCCAACATGCCGGTGGCCGCCCGCGAAGCCTCCATCTACACCGGTGGGCCCGCGACCGCTGCCGGGGGGGGGGGGG
>CM020458.1:1971064-2039472 GCA_009819605.1 Sterna hirundo | reverse complement strand
TCGCAGTGGTGACGGCCACCCGCATGGCGGGGGCGGCCATGTACGAGCTGGTGCGCGTGGGGCACGCGGAGCTGGTGGGGGAGATCATCCGGCTGGACGGGGACATGGCCACCCTCCAGGTCTACGAGGAGACCTGTATCCTTGCCCCCCCCCCCCGGCCTGGCCCCGCGTCCCTCCCCTCCCCACCACCCTGCCCTTCCCTGTCCCCCCCACCTTGTCCTTCTCTGTCCCCTCAGCCTCCCCTTGTCGTCCCCGCCCGCCATCTCCCCGTCCTGCCCTTCCTCGCCTGTCCCCGTCCCCTCCTGGGCTCCCGGTCCCCCTGCCCCTGTCCCCCCCATCCTGCCCCATCCCCTTGTCATGCCTTCTCGTGTCCCCCCATCCTGTCCCCTCCCTGTCCCCCCATCCTGCCCTCTCCTGTCCTACCCCTGTCCCCTCCAAGCCCCCCTGTCCCCTCCCTGTCCCCCCTGTCTTCCCCTGTCCCCCCTTTCCTGTCCCTGTCCCCTCCCTGTCCCCCCCATCCTGCCCCATCCCCTTGTCATGTCCTTTCGTGTCCCCCCATCCTGTCCCCTCCCTGTCCCCCCGTCTTCCCCTGTCCCCCCCATCCTGCCCCATCCCCTTGTCACGTCCCCTCCCTGTCCCCCGATCCTGCCCTGTCCCCCCCCATTCCCCCATCCTGCCCCATCCCCTTGTCCTGCCCCCCCGTCCTGTCCCCTCCCGTCTCCCCATCCTGCCCCGTCCCCTTGTCCTGTCCCCCCTGTCCCCCTGTCTTGCCCCGTCCCCCCTGTCCTCTCCCTGTCCCCCCATCCTGCCCCGTCCCCTTGTCCTGCCCCCCCCGTCCTGTCCCCTCCCTGTCCTCTCCCTGTCCCCCCATCCTGCCCCATCCCCTTGTCCTGTCCCTTCCTTGTCCCCCCCCATCCCGCCCTGTCCCCCCATCTTTTCCCGTCCCCCCTGCTCCCCCCCCGTCCCTGTCCCCGTCTGCTCGGTGGCCTTTCCTGAGCGCGGTGACAGCGGGGGTGCGGGTGGGGGACCCGGTGCTGCGCACGGGGAAGCCGCTCTCGGTGGAGCTGGGCCCCGGCATCCTGGGCTCCATCTTCGACGGGATCCAGCGCCCGCTGCGGGACATCGCCCAGGCCACCCGCAGCATCTACATCCCGCGGGGCACCAACGTCCCCGCGCTGCCCCGTCACCTCACCTGGGACTTCGTCCCCAACAAGGACCTCCGGGTGAGCGGGGACACGGGGACACCCCATTGCTCGGCACCCCCGGGAGGGGACACGGGGACATAGGGACACCCCTTCCCTCGGCACCCCTGGAGGGGATATGGGGACATAGGGACACCCCTTCCCTCGGCACCCCCAGAGGGGACGTGGGGACACAGGGACACCCCATCGCTCAGCACCCCCGGAAGGGACACAGGGACATAGTGACACCCCATCGCTCGGCACCCCTGGAAGGGACGCGGGGACATAGGGACACCCCTTCCCTTGGCACCCCCAGAGGGGATGTGGGGACATAGGGACACCCCTTTGCTCGGCACCCCCGGAGGGGACGTGGGGACACAGGGACGCCCCTTCCCTCGGCACCCCTGGAGGGGACGTGGGGACACAGGGACGCCCCATCGCTCAGCACCCCAGGAGGGGACACAGGGACATAGGGACACCCCTTCCCTCGGCACCCCCGGAGGGGACGTGGGGACACAGGGACACCCCTTCGCTCGGCACCCCTGGAGGGGACTTGGGGACGTGGGGACAACCCTTCACTTGGGACCCGCAGAGGGGACGTGGGGACGCCCCTTTGCTCGGCACCCCCGGAGGGGACGTGGGGACACAGGGACACCCCTTCCCTCGGCACCCCCGGAGGGGACATGGGGACGTGGGGACAACCCTTCACTTGGGACCCGCAGAAGGGACGTGGGGATGTGGGGACACCCCTTCGCTCGGCACCCCGGGAGGGGACACAGGGACACGGGGACACCCCTTTGCTCGACACCCCCAGAGGGGACGTGGGGACACTCCTTCACTTGGGACCCGCAGAGGGGACGTGGGGACACCCCTTCGCTTGGCAACCCCAGAGGGGACGTGGAGACACCCCTTTGTTCAGTAGCCCCGGAGGGGACGCGGGGACGTGGGGACACCCCTTCGCTTGGCACCCCCGGAGGGGACGCGGGGACACCCCTTCGCTCGTCCCCGTTGGGGTCCCGCATCCTCACGGCCCCCCACCCCCCCCCCCCCCGCCTCCAGGTCGGGAGCCACGTCACCGGGGGTGACATCTACGGGACGGTGATGGAGAACTCGCTCATCCAGCACAAGATCATGGTGCCACCCCGCAGCCGGGGCACCGTCACCTACATCGCACCCCCCGGGAACTACAGCGTGTCGGTACGGGGGGGTGGCGGGTGACAGAGGGATGGGTGGTGGGGTGATGTGGGGTTGGATGGTGGGGTGACGGGTGGTGGGGTGACAGGGTGATGTGGGGTTGGATGGTGGGGTGACATGTTGATGGGTGACGGGGTGGCTGGGTGTTGGGTGGCGGGGTGTTGGGGTGACGGATATATGTTGGGGTGTTGGGTGACGGGGTGATGGGGATGGGTGATGTGTTGGATGGTGCGGTGATGGGTGGTGGGGTGACGGGGTGATGGGTGGCGGGGTGTTGGGGTGGCGGATGTATGTTGGGGTGTTGGGTGACAGGGTGATGGGTGATGTGTTGGATGGGGTGGTGATGGGTGACAGGGTGACGGGGTGTTGGGTGGTGGGGTGTTGGGGTGATGGATGTATGTTGGGGTGTTGGGTGATGGGGTGACAGGGGGATGGGTGGCGGGGTGTTGGGGTGACGGAGTGTTGGATGGTGGGGTGGTGGGTGACGGGGTGACAGAGTGATGGGTGATGGGTGATGTGTTGGATGGTGGGGTGACGGGTGGCGGGGTGTTGGGTGGTGAGGTGACATGGTGACAGTGTGACAGGTGATGGGGTGTTGAATGGTGGGGTGATGGGTGGTGGGGTGATGGATGGGTGATGGGTGGTGGTGATGGGTGGTGAGGTGATGTGGTGATGGGGTGATGGGTGGTGGGGTGTTGGGGTGACGGATGTATGTTGGGGTGCTGGGTGATGGGGTGACAGGGTGATGGGTGGTGGGGTGACGGGGTGTTGGATGGCAGGGTGGCAGGTGACAGGCTGACGGGTGACAGAGGGATGGGTGGTGGGGTGATGCGGGGTTGGATGGTGGGGTGACATGGTGGTGGGGTGGTGGGTGGTGGGGTGATGGGAGATGGGATGATGGGGTGACAGGGTGACGGATGATGGGATGACGGGGTGATGGGGTGACGGATGTTGGGGTGATGGGAGATGGGATGACGGGGTCACAGGGTGATGGGGTGACAGGGTGACGGATGTTGGGGAGATGGGCTGATGGATGTTGGGGTGATGGATGTTGGGGTGATGGGAGATGGGATGACGGGGCGGTGGGTGTCGGGGTGCCCTGTCCCCGCTGCCGGTCCCTCCTGTCCCCGCAGGACGTGGTGCTGGAGCTGGACTTCCAGGGCAGCGTGGAGAAGCTGCCCATGCTGCAGGTCTGGCCCGTCAGACAGACCCGGCCCGTGGCCGAGAAGCTGCCGGCGAATCACCCCCTGCTGACGGGCCAGCGGGTGCTGGACGCCCTCTTCCCGTAGGGACCCCCCCCCCACCCCGGGAGGGGACGGGGACGGGGAGAGGGGATGGAGGAGAGGGATGGGGATGGGGACAGGGGATGGGGATAGAGCTGGAGATGGGGACTGGGGACATGGACAGAGGAGGGGGGACAGGGATGGGGACAGGGATGGGAATGGGGGACAGGGGATGGGGACAGGGACAGGGATGGGGATGAGGGACAGGGACAGGAACAGGGATGGGGACAGGGACAGGGATGGGGATAGAGCTGGAGATGGGGACTGGGGACATGGACAGAGGAGGGGGGACAGGGGCAGGGATGGGGATAGGGATGGGGGACAGGGACAGGAACAGGGATAGGGACAGGGATGGGGACAGAGATGGTGTTGGGGGACAGGGGATGGGGACGGGGATGGGGATAGAGCTGGAGATGGGGACTAGGGACATGGACAGAGGATGAGGGACAGGGATGGGGGACAGGGATGGGGGACAGGAATGGGAACGGGGGACAGGGGATGGGGACAGGGATGGGGGACAGGGACAGGGATGGGGACAGGGATGGTGTTGGGGGACAGGGATGGGGATAGAGCTGGAGATGGGGACTAGGGACATGGACAGAGGATGGGGGACAGGGATGGGGACAGGGATGGGAATGGGGGACAGGGGATGGGGACAGGGACAGGGATGGGGATGGGGGACAGGGACAGGGATGGGGACAGGGACAGGGACGGGGACAGGGATGGGGAGAGAGATGGTGTTGGGGGACAGGGATGGGGATAGAGCTGGAGATGGGGACTGGGGACATGGACAGAGGATGGGGGACAGGGATAGGGATGGGGATGTGGGATGGGGACAGGAACAGGGACAGAGGTGGTGTTGGGGGACAGGGCCAGGGATGGGGACAGGGGACGGCGATGTGGGACAGGGCTGGAAGTAGGGGTAGGGCTGGAGACGGGAATAAGGGACAGGGCTGGGGACAGGGACAGGGCTGGGGACAGGGACAGAGCTGGGGACAGGGACAGAGCTGGGGACGGTCCTGCCAGGGAAAAAGGAGACAGTGAGGGGGCTGGTCGGTGACACTGGGGGTGTCACGGTCACTCCAGACAGTCCCCAGGAAGGATGGGGATGGGGATGGGGAGAGGGAATGGGGACGGGGGTCCCTCCCAGCTCCACGGGGCCGTAGCGGGGCGACATCGGGGGACGGCAGCCACCGCTCCCGGCCGTCCCCAGGCGCGTCCCCGTCCCCAGGTGCGTGCAGGGCGGCACCACGGCCATCCCGGGCGCCTTCGGCTGCGGCAAAACCGTCATCTCCCAGTCCCTTTCCAAGTATTCCAACAGCGACGTCATCGTCTACGTGGGCTGCGGCGAGCGGGGCAACGAGATGTCCGAGGTCCTGCGGGACTTCCCCGAGGTGGGGACCGGGGACCGGCGGGGGGGGGCCGGGGGGGGACACGGGGCCAGGCGGGGAGGGGCTGACGGTGAGGCCGTCCCCAGCTCACCATGGAGGTGGACGGGAGGACGGAGACCATCATGAAGCGCACGACGCTGGTGGCCAACACCTCCAACATGCCGGTGGCCGCCCGCGAAGCCTCCATCTACACGGGTGGGCCCGCGACCACCGCCGCCGCCGGGGGGGGCCGGGGTGTGTGTGTGTGTGTGTGTGTGAGAGTGTGAGTGTGCACGGGCACGTGTGTTAAGCGTGTAAGGCACGTGCGAGCACGCATGGGCACGTGTGAGCAGGCGTGGGCATGCCGGGGGGTGCAGGGGCACACGCGAGCACGTGTGGGCACGTGAGCGAGGACGTGTGTGAGCGTGTACGGGCACGAGTGAGCACGTGTGGCACACGTCGGCCTTCACGCCTGCGCGGGATGGAGATGATGGGGATGGGGATGGGGATGGAGATAGGATGGAGACGGGATGGAGATGGGATGGAGATGGGGTCCAAGAAGTCACCTCCCGGTGGGGACACGCTGTGGGGTGGTGGGGAAAAAATGGGATGGGGATAAGGATGGGGAGGGGATGGATGTGGGATGGGGATGGGATGGGAATGGGATGGAGATAGGATGGAGATGGGATGGAGATGGGGTACGAGAAGTCACCTCCCGGCGGGGACATGCGGTGGGGTGGTGGGGAAAGAATGGGATGGGGCTAGGGATGGAGAGGGGATGGATGTGGGATAGGGATGGGATGGAGATGGAGATGGGGATGGAGGTGGGATCAGGATGGGGATGGAGATGGGGATGGGGATGGAGATGGGGATGGGGATGGAGATGGGATGGAGATAGGATGGAGATGGGATGGAGACGGGGTCTGAGAAGTCAATCCCGGTGGGGACACGCTGTGGGGTGGTGGGGAAAAAATGGGGTGGGGCTAGGGATGGGGATGGGATGGATGTGGGATAGGGATGGGATGGGGATGGAGGTGGGATCAGGATGGGGATCGAGATGGGGATGGAGATAGGATGGAGACGGGGTCCGAGAAGTCACTTCCTGGTGGGGACACGCTGTGGGGTGGTGGGGAAAAAATGGGATGGGGACAGGGATGGATGTGGGATAGGGAAGGGATGGAGATGGGGATGGAGGTGGAGATGGGAATGGAGATGGGGATGGAGACGGGGTCTGAGAAGTCACCTCCCGGTGGGGATATGCTGTGGGGTGGTGGGGAAAAACTGGGATGGGGATAGGGATGGGGATGGGATGGATGTGGGATAGGGATGGGATGGAGATGGGGATGGGATGGATGTGGGATAGGGATGGGATGGAGATGGGGATGGAGGTGGGATCAGGATGGGGATGGAGACGGGGATGGAGACGGGGATGGAGATGGGATGGAGACGGGCGGGGTCCGAGAAGTCACCTCCTGGTGGGGTCACGCTGTGGGGTGGTGGGGAAAAAATGGGATGGGGCTAGGGATGGGGAGGGGATGGATGTGGGATAGGGATGGGATGGGGATGGGATGGAGATAGGATGGGGATGGGGATGGAGACGGGATGGAGATGGGATGGAGACGGGGTCCGAGAAGTCACCTCCCGGTGGGGATATGCTGTGGGGTGGTGGGGAAAAACTGGGATGGGGCTAGGGATGGGGATGGGATGGATGTGGGATAGGGATGGAGATGGAGATGGAGGTGGAGATGGGGATGGAGGTGGGATCAGGATGGGGATGGAGATAGGATGGAGATGGGGATGGAGATGGGGATGGAGACGGGATGGAGATGGGATGGAGACGGGATCTGAGAAGTCACCTCCCGGTGGGGACGCGCTGGGGGGTGGTGGTGGGGGGGTGCGCGCGCGTGCGTGCGCCGAGGGGCGCGAGGGCGGCGTCCCCCGGGGTGTGCCAGCCGCGTGCCGCCGCCGCCGCCGCAGGCATCACGCTCTCCGAGTACTTCCGCGACATGGGCTACCACGTCAGCATGATGGCCGACTCCACCTCCCGCTGGGCCGAGGCCCTGCGCGAGATCTCGGGGCGCCTGGCCGAGATGCCGGCGGGTGAGCCCCCAACCAACCCAACCCCCCCCCTCCCCCCCTGCCCCATGGCTTCCGGCCCCGAGGCGGCGGTGAGGGGCTGCGGCCGCCCCCGGTGATGCCCGTCGCCCCCCTCCCCGCAGACAGCGGTTACCCGGCCTACCTGGGCGCCCGCTTGGCCTCCTTCTACGAGCGCGCGGGGCGAGCGCGCTGCCTGGGCTCCCCCCCCCGCGAGGGCAGCGTCAGCATCGTGGGCGCGTGAGTGGTTTGCTGAAGGGGGGGGGGGGGGGTGTTAGGTGGGAGACCCCCACCCCAGCACCCCGCTGAACCCCACCGCCCCCCCCGCACTTTTTCCCCACCACCCCACAGCATGGCCCCACTGGGAGGTGACTTCTCGGACCCCGTCTCCATCCCCGTCTCCATCCCATCTCCATCCCCATCTCCATCCCCATCCTGATCCCACCTCCATCCCCATCTCCATCCCCATCCTGATCCCACCTCCATCCCCATCTCCCTCCCCATCCCATCTCCATCCCATCCCTATCCCATCCTATCCCCATCCCATCTCCATCCCATCCCATCCCATCCCATCCCCATCCCATTTTTTCCCCACCACCCCACAGCGTGTCCCCACCGGGAGGTGACTTCTCAGTCCCCATCTCCATCCCCATCTCCATCCCCATCATGATCCCACCTCCACCCCCATCCCCATCCCATCCCTATCCCACATCCATCCCATCCCTGTCCCCATCCCATTTTTTCCCCACCACCCCACAGTGTGTCCCCACCAGGAGGTGACTTCTCAGACCCCATCTCCATCCCCATCTCCATCCCCATCCTGATCCCACCTCCATCCCCATCTCCCTCCCCATCCCATCTCTATCTCCATCCCCATCCCATCCCCATCCCCATCATCTCCATCTCATCTCCATCCCATCCCTATCCCATCCTATCCCCATCCCATCCCTATCCCACATCCATCCCCTCCCCATCCCTAGCCCCATCCCATTTTTTCCCCACCACCCCACAGCGTGTCCCCACCGGGAGGTGACTTCTTGGACCCCATCTCCATCCCATCTCCATCTCCATCCCCATCCCATCCCCATCCCCATCATCTCCATCTCATCTCCATCCCATCCCTATCCCATTCTATCCCCATCCCATCCCTATTCCACATCCATCTCCATCCCCATCATCCCCATCCCATCCCATCTCCATCCTATCCCCATCCCCATCCCATCCCTATCCCACAGCCATCCCTATCCCCATCCCATTTTTTCCCCGCCACCCCACAGCGTGTCCCCGCCGGGAGGTGACTTCTCGGACCCCGTCACCTCGGCCACGCTGGGCATCGTGCAGGTGAGCGGGGGCACCCCGGGGACCCCCATCCCGGCGCGGCCCACCCTGACGCCCCCCAAATCTTTTCGGTGTCCCCCCCTCCCCGCCCCGCTCCCATCCCAAGGTGTTTTGGGGTCTGGATAAGAAGCTGGCGCAGCGGAAGCACTTCCCCTCGGTGAACTGGCTGATCAGCTACAGCCGGTACCTGCGGGCGCTGGAGCCCCACTACGAGGGGCTGCATCCCGAGTTCCCCGCCCTGCGGCGCCGCGCCAGGGAGATCCTGCAGGAGGAGGAGGAGCTGGCGGAGATCGTCCAGCTGGTCGGCAAGGTGGGGCCCGGGGGGGGGGGGGGGGGATATGGGGGGGGTGTGGGGTGGAGACGGGATGGGGATGGGATGGGGATGGGATGGCATGGGGATGGGGTGGGGATAGGGCTGGGGATGGAGATGGGTTTGGATGAGGATGGGATGGGGATAGGGATGGGATGGAGATGGAGATGCAATGGGGATGGGGATGGGATGGGTTTGGATGAGGATGGGATGGGGATAGGGATGGAGATGGGATGGAGATGGAGATGGGATGGAGATGGGATAGGGATGGGATGGGTTTGGATGAGGATGGGATGGGAATA
The DNA here is from genome assembly GCA_009819605.1 of Sterna hirundo. Taxonomy (NCBI): domain Eukaryota; kingdom Metazoa; phylum Chordata; class Aves; order Charadriiformes; family Laridae; genus Sterna; species Sterna hirundo. The sequence continues at coordinate 2,030,400 of CM020458.1, read as the reverse complement.
GGGATGGGATGGAGATGGGATAGGGATGGAGACGGGATGGGGATGGGGATAGGTATGGAGATGGGATGGAGATGGGATGGGTTTGGATGAGGATGGGATGGGGATGGGATGGAGATGGGATGGGGATAGGGATGGGGATAGGGATGGAGATGGGATGGGGATGGGATGGAGATGGGGATGGATGGGTTTGGATGATGATGGGATGGGGATGGGATGGAGATGGAGATGGGATGGGGATGGGATGGGTTTGGATGAGGATGGGATGGAGATGGGATGGAGATGGAGATGGGATGGGGTTGGGGATTGGATGGGGATGGGATGGGGGTGGGATGGCATGGGGATGTGGTGGGGATAGGGCTGGGGATGGGATGGGGATGGAGGTGGCATGGGGATGGAGATGGGTTTGGATGGGGATGGGATGGAGATGGAGATGGGATGCAGATGGGATGGGTTTGGATTAGGATGGGATGGGGATAGGGATGGGATGGAGATGGGATAGGGATGGAGACGGGATGGGGATAGGTATGGAGATGGGATGGAGATGGGATGGGTTTGGATGAGGATGGGATGGGATGGAGATGGGATGGGGATAGGGATGGAGATGGGGATGGGATGGGTTTGGATGAGGATGGGATGGAGATGGGATGGGGATAGGGATGGGATGGGTTTGGATGAGGATGGGATGGAGATGGGAGGGGGATAGGGATGGGATGGGATGGGTTGGGATCGGGGTGGGGATAGGGCTGGGGATAGGGATGGGAATGGGATGGGGTGGGGATGGGCATATGGGATGGAGATGGGATGGGGGATGTGGGTGATGGGATGGGCAATAGAAGATGAGGATGGGATGGGGATGGGGATGTGGGATGACGATGGGATAGGGGATATGGGATATGGGGTGTGGGATGGAGGATAGGGGATGAGATGGGATGGGGATATGGGATTGGGATGGGAATGGGGACAGGGGATGGAATCATGGTAGGAACAGGGATGAGGATGAGATGGGATGGGGATATGAGGTGGGGACGGGGGATATGGAGTGGGAATGGGGATATGGGACAGGGATGGGATGGGGATACGAGATATAGGATGGGGATGTGTTGGGATATGGGATGGGGACATGATGGATGGGGATATGGGATGGGGATAGGAGGGGTTGGGGCTGGAGACGAAATGGGGGGCTACGGGATGGGATCGGGGTGGGGCTGAGGGTGGGGACGTGGTGGATGGGGGTGGGGGACGCGACGGGAAGGGGATGGGGCCATAGGATATGGGAGCCCAGAGCTGTTCCCCCCCCCTCCCCCCCCCAGGCGTCCCTCGCCGAGGCCGACAAGGTGACGCTGGAGGTGGCCAAGCTCCTCAAGGACGACTTCCTCCAGCAGAACGGCTACTCCTCCTACGACAGGTAGCCCCCGCACCCCCCCCGGGACCCCCTGCAACCCCCCACCCAGCCCTCACCCCTCTGCTCCCCCCCCCAACCCCCCCCCAACAGGTTCTGCCCCTTCTACAAGACGGTGGGGATGCTGCAGAACATGGTCACCTTCTACGAGCTGGCGCGTCACGCCGTGGAGGCCACCGGGCCGGGCGAGCGCCGCGTCACCTGGGCCACCATCCGCGAGAACCTGGGGGACATCCTCTACAAGCTGAGCGCCATGAAGTTCAAGGTGGGTGTCGGGGTGGGGGGGGGGGGGCCGGGATGATTGGGAGGAAGGGGTGGCGATGCCACCGTGTCGTCCCCCCCCTGCTCCGTGTCCCCAGGACCCGGTGAAGGACGGCGAAGCCAACATCATGGCGGCCTTCGCCCAACTCAACGAGGAGATGCAGGCGGCTTTCCGCAACCTGGAGGACTGAGGGGGGGCAGGAAAAGGCTTGGGGAGGGGCGGGCGGGGGGGGGGGAAGGGGGTTGGGGGATGGAGGGGGTGTCCGTCCCCCGTCCCCCCCCCCAATAAAGGCCCCGAGGCGCCGCTCAGCCTCCAGGTGTGGTTTCCCCACAGCCCGGGAGGATTTTGGGGGTTTGACGTGGTGGTTTTGGGGTTCGGCTGCCCCCCCCCCCCCCCCGCCATACACACACCCCCCCCCCCCCCACCCCCCCCCCCCCGGTGAGAAGCCGCTTTTCTCCACGCTGAGCCCTGGGGGGATTCGGTGCACGTGTGGGGGACCCCGGGGAGGGGCGGCGGGGAGCAGCTGCCTGCGGTGGGGCAGAGATGGGGCATGGGGGTGACAGTGACCCCCCCTGGGTGGCACTTTGGGGTGACAGTGACCCCCCCCGGGTGGGACATGGGGGTGACAGTAACCTCCTGGGTGGGACATGGAGGTGACAGTGACCCCCCCTGGGTGGGACACAGGGGTGACAGTGACCCCCTGGGTGGCACATGGGGGTGACAGTAACCTCCTGGGTGGGGTAGGGAGGTGACAGGGATCCCCTGTGTGGGACAGAGAGGTGACAGTGACCCCCTGGGTAGGACGTGGGGTGACAGAAAGCCCCTGGGTGGGATTAAGGGGTGACAATGACACCGTGGGTGGCACATGGGGGTGACAGTGACCTCCTGGGTGGGACACGGGGGTGACGGGGACACCCTGGGTGGGATAAGGGGGTGACGGTCACCTCCTGGGTGGCACATGGGGGTGACAGTGACCTCCTGGGTGGGACGTCGGGGTGATGGGGACACCCTGGGTGGGACACGGGGGTGACAGTGACCCCCCTGGGTGGGACATGGGGGTGACGGGGACAAGCTGGGTGGGATAAGGGGGTGATGGTCACCTCCTGGGTGGCACATTGGGGTGACAGTGACCTCCTGGGTGGGACGTCGGGGTGACAGTGACCTCCTGGGTGGGACACGGGGGTGACGGGGACACCCTGGGTGGGACATGGGGGTGACAGTGACCCCCCTGGGTGGGACCTGGGGGTCACAGGGATCCCCTGGGTGGCGCATGGGGGTGTCAGTGACTCCCTGGGTGGGACGCAGGGGTGACAGTGACCCCCTGGGTGTGACATGGGGGCACGGGGGTGGCGGTGACCCCCTGGGTGTGACGCGGGGATGATGGGGACCCCCTGGCTGGGACACAGGGGTGACAATGACCCTCCCGGCCCAGACCTGCCGTGATTCGGCGGGGGGGGGGGGGGACAGGGACGGGGACGGGGACGGGGACATGAAGCTGCGGCTGCATTTTGGGGGCCACCAAGGGACATATCGGGAAGGACCCGCCCGCCCCGTGACTCGAGGGGGGAGGACTGTCCCTATTTGTCCCCCGGGGCGGGGAGGGGGGGGTTGTCCTCTGTCGTGTGTGTTGTGTCCCCCCCCCCCGCCCGCTCCCCGTCCTCGGTGCCGCCCCCTCCCGCCCCGTCCCGCCCCCGCCCCGGAGCCGCCGCCCGGCGATGTGGGCGCTGCTGCTGCCCCTGGGGCTGGGCTCAGCCCTGCTGCCCCCCCGCGGTGGGTCCCGGTGGGGCCGGGGGGGTATCGGGGGTGCTGGGGGAGCCAGGGGTGCAGGGGCTTCTGGGGGCTGTGGAGTGCAGGGGGTGCTGGGGGGGTAAAAGGGGTCCGGGGGGCTGGGGGGTGCAGGGAGTCCGGGGGGTGCAGAAAGTGCTGGGGGGGGTCCATGGGGCTCTCGGGGGCTGGGGGGCGATGAGGGTGCTGAGGGGTGCAGGGGGTCCGGGGGGGCTGTGGGATGCAGGGTGTCCGGGGAGTGCAGAAAGTGCTGGGGGGGTCCATGGGGCTCTGGGGGGCTGGGGGGCGATGAGGGTGCTGGGGGGTAAAGGACGTCGGGGGGGCTGTGGGGTGCAGGGGGTCCGGGGGGTGCAGAGCGTGCTGGGGGGGTCCATGGGGCTCTGGGGGGCGATGAGGGTGCTGAGGGGTGCAGGGGGTCCGGGGGGTGCAGAGGGTGCTGGGGGGTCCATGGGGCTCTGGGGGGCTGGGGGGCGATAAGGGTGCTGGGGGGGTGAAGGAGGTCGGGGGGGCTGTGGGGGGCTGTGGGGTGCAGGGGGTCCGGGGGGTGCAGAGGGTGCTGGGGGTCCATGGGGCTCTGGGGGGCGATGAGGGTGCTGAGGGGTGCAGGGGGTCCGGGGGGTGCAGAGGGTGCTGGGGGGGGTCCATGGGGCTCTGGGGGGCTGGGGGGCGATGAGGGTGCTGGGGGGGTGAAGGAGGTCGGGGGGGCTCTGGGGGGCTGTGGGGTGCAGGGGGTCCGGGGAGTGCAGAAAGTGCTGGGGGGGTCCATGGGGCTCTGGGGGGCGATGAGGGTGCTGGGGGGTGAAGGAGGTCGGGGGGGCTCTGGGGGGCTGTGGGGTGCAGGGGGTCCGGGGGGTGCAGAGGGTGCTGGGGGTCCAGGGGGCTCTGGGGGGTGTTGGGGGTGCCGGAGGGTGAAGTGGGTCCAGGGGGCTCAAGGGGGCTGGGGGGTGCTGAGGGTGCTGGGGGGGGTCCAACGATCCAGGGGGCTCTGGGGGGGCTGTGGGGTGCAAGAGGGTGCAGGGGGTCCGGAGGTGCAGAGGCTGCTGGGGTGGGGTGGGGGGGTCCATGGGGCTGGGGGGTGCTGGGGGGTGCAGGGGGTCCGGTGGGTGCAGCGGGTGCTGGGGGGGGGGTGGTGGTGGGGGTGGTTTTTGCAGCGTCTCTGGGGGGGGCTCTTGGGGGGCTGCGGGGTCCGGGGGTCCCCGGGGGGCTGCGGGAGACGGCGGGGCTCGGGGCTGGGGGAGGAGATGTCGCCGTCCCCGTGCCTGTCCCCGTCCCTGTCCCCGTCCCGTCCGGTCCCGTCCCCGAGCCGCGGTGGTGACGGTCCCCGAGTGTCCCGCAGTGGCGAGTCCCCGCCATGGCCACGCCGTGGGACAGTGACAGTCCCCAGGGTCCCACAGCAGTGTCCCCCCATGGCCGTAGGATGGTGACAGTCCCCAGGGTCCCACAGCGGCGTCCCCGGTGGCTGTGGGACGGTGACAGTCCCCAGGGTCCCGCAGCAGTGTCCCCCCATGGCCGTAGGACGGTGACAGTCCCCAGGGTCCCGCAGCAGTGTCCCTGGTGGCCGTGGGACGGTGACAGTCCCCAGGGTCGGGTCCCACAGCAGTGTCCCCCCATGGCCGTAGGACAGTGACAGTCCCCAGGGTCCCACAGCAGTGTCCCCCCATGGCCGTGGGACGGTGACAGTCCCCAGGGTCGGGTCCCACAGCAGTGTCCCCCCAGGGCCGTAGGACAGTGACAGTCCCCAGGGTCCCACAGCAGTGTCCCCCCATGGCTGTAGGACGGTGACAGTCCCCAGGGTCGGGTCCCACAGCAGTGTCCCCCCAGGGCCGTAGGACGGTGACAGTCCCCAGGGTCCCACAGTGGCGTCCCCGCTGGCCGTGGGACGGTGACAGTCCCCAGGGTCCTGTGGCAGTGTCCCTGGTGGCCGTGGGATGGTGACAGTCCCCAGGGTCCCACAACGGTGTCCCCGCTGGCTGTGGGACGGTGACATTCCCCAGGGTCGGGTCCCACAGCAGTGTCCCCCCATGGCCGTAGGACGGTGACAGTCCCCAGGGTCGGGTCCCACAGCAGTGTCCCCCCAGGGCCGTAGGACAGTGACAGTCCCCAGGGTCCCACAGCGGCGTCCCCGCTGGTCGTGGGACGGTGACAGTCCCCAGGGTCCTGTGGCAGTGTCCCTGGTGGCCGTGGGATGGTGACAGTCCCCAGGGTCCCACAACGGTGTCCCCGCTGGCTGTGGGACGGTGACATTCCCCAGGGTCGGGTCCCACAGCAGTGTCCCCCCATGGCCGTAGGACGGTGACAGTCCCCAGGGTCCTGTGGCAGTGTCCTTGGTGGCCGTGGGACGGTGACAGTCCCCAGGGTCGGGTCCCACAGCAGTGTCCCCCCAGGGCCGTAGGACAGTGACAGTCCCCAGGGTCCTGTGGCAGTGTCCTTGGTGGCCGTGGGACGGTGACAGTCCCCAGGGTCGGGTCCCACAGCAGTGTCCCCCCAGGGCCGTAGGACGGTGACAGTCCCCAGGGTCCCCCCGTGGCCATACTACTGGTGCGTGCCAGTGCCGGTGACAGTCCCCGTTGTCCCCAGGCCCCCCGGCGCTGGTCCCCCGCGGTGTCCCAGCCGAGCCGGCCGCGGGCCGCGGTGCCAGCTCGGGGGGCTGCGACTTGTGTCACAGCCCCCACCGGGGCCGGGCGCAGGCCAACGGCACGTTGGGTGCCAGCGTCACCCTGGGGTGCCCGGTGGCGGGTGCCCCCCTGGGCCAGCTGCGGGCCGTGCACTGGCATTTCTGGGGTGTCCCCGGGGGGGCCGGCGCCGCCGTCTGCAGCCAGAGCCCCGGCCGCCCCCCCCGCTGCGGCCCACCCTACGGTGAGCGCGCCACCCTGCTGGGCCCCCCCGGCCCCCCGGGGGTGCTGCTCCTGCGGCGCCTGCGGGAGGAGGACGCCGGCACCTACAGCTGCCTGTTGCTGGGCGAGGGCGACTGCGCCTGCGGGGACATCACCCTGCGCCTGGGGGGTGAGCGGCGGCAGAGGTGGGGGGGGGGGCCTTCACCCTGGCCTCGGGGCTGCGGGGATCAGGGGGAGCCCCTCACCTTGGCCTCAGGGCTGTGGGGATGGGGGGGAGCCCCTCACCTTGGCTTCAGGGCTGCGGGGATCAGGGGGAGCCCCTCACCCGGGCTATGGGGCTGCAGGGATGGGAGGGAGCCCCTCACCTGGGCATCGGGGCTGCGAGGATCCAGGGGAGCCCCTCATCTTGGCCTCAGGGCTGCGGGGATCAGGGGGAGTCCCTCACCTTGGCCTCAGGGCGGTGGGGATAGGGGGGGGGAGCCCCTCACCCTGGCTATGGGGCTGCGGGGATCGGGGGGAGCCCCTCACCCTGGCTATGGGGCTGCGGGGATGGGGGGGAGCCCCTCACCTTGGCCTCAGGGCTGTGGGGATCAGGGGGAGCCCCTCACCTTGGCTTCAGGGCTGCGGGGATCGGGGGAGCCCCTCACCCGGGCTATGGGGCTGCAGGGATGGGAGGGAGCCCCTCACCTGGGCATCGGGGCTGCGAGGATCCAGGGGAGCCCCTCATCTTGGCCTCAGGGCTGCGGGGATCAGGGGGAGCCCCTCATCTTGGCCTCAGGGCGGTGGGGATGGGGGGGAGCCCCTCACCTTGGCCTCAGGGCTGCGAGGTTGTGGGGGGAGCCCCTCACCTTGGCCTCGGGGCTGTGGGGATCGGGGGGAGCCCCTCACCCTGGCTATGGGGCTGCGGGGATTGGGGGGGAGCCCCTCACCTTGGCTATGGGGCTGCGAGGTCGGGGGGGAGCCCCTCACCTTCGCCTCGGGGCGGTGGGGATGGGGGGGGGAGCCCCTCACGTCAGCTTTGGGGCTGCGGGGATCAGGGGGAGCCCCTCACCCTGGTTATGGGGCTGCAGGGATTGGGGGGGGAGCCCCTCACCTTGGCCTCGGGGCTGGGGGTGGGATCCTGGGGGTGCTGGGGTGGGGGGGGGGGCGAGACGCGCAGAGGGTGCCCCTCACCCCGGCCTCGGGGCTGCGGGGTCCTGGGCAGCCCCTGAGGTGGTTCCTTCCCCACCCCCCTCCCTCCCCCAGGTGCTCCCTGCGGGGCCCCCCCCTGCTCCAGGGGCCCCCCCCGCGGCGGCTTCGGCCTCAGCATCGTCGTCATCCTCCTCCTCCTCCTCCTCCTCCTCCTGCTGCCGCCGGCCCGTGGGCTGTGACACGGGGGGGGGGGGGGGGGGGGGCGCGTGTGTGCGCACACGCGTGTGTGTGTGTGAGTGCACGCGTGTGTGTGGGTGCACGCATGTGGCTGCACGTGTGTGTGTGAGTGTGCACGCGCGTGTGAGGGCACGTGTACGACTGCAGGCGTGCGTGTGAGCGTGTGCGAGCGTGCATGGGTGAGTACACGCGTGTGTGAGTACACGCGTGTGTGACCGCACGCACGTGACCGCACGTGCATCTGTGAGTGTGCGCGGGTGCGTGAGCGCACGCGTGTGCGTGAATGTACACGTGTGAGTGCCCCCTGTGTCCGAGTGCACGCGTGTGTGACTGCACATGTGTGTGACTGCACGCGTGTGTGACTGCACACGTGCACCGGCGGCGTGTGCACGTGTGCGTGCCAGGGTCGAGGCACGCGGGGGGGTGTGTGTGTGTGTGCACACGTGTCGGGGGGGGGGGGTGCGCGAGCGTGCCCGGCCCCGTGTGATCGCGTGTGCACACGGGCTGCGCCTCCCGCCTGCCAGGGCACACGCGTGTGTCACCCCCCCCAACGTGTGTCACCTCCCCCAACGTGTGTCACCTCCCCCCCGCGTGTGTCACCCCCCCCCCCGCGTGTGTCACCCTGACGGTGACAGCAGGGGACAGCCCCGGCCTCCTTGGCCACCCCCCGGGGACCGACCCCCGCCCTGGGGGGCTCCCACCCCCCGGGCTCATGTCCCCCGTGTCCCCAGTGTCCCCAGTGTCCCCAGTGTCCCCAGTGTCCCCGTCCCTTGTGTCCCTGTCCCTGATGTCCCCAGTGTCCCCCGTGTCCCTGATGTCCCTCTCCCTCCTGACCCCACCGTCCCCATCCCTGGTGCCACTGTCCCCAGTGTCCCCAGTGTCCCCCGTGTCCCCAGTGCCCCTGTCCCTGCAGTCCTTGGTGTCCCCCATGTCCCCATCTCTTGTGTCCCCAGTGTCCCTGTCCCTGATGTCCCCAGTGTCCTCCATGTCCCTGATGTCCCTCTCCCTCCTGACCCCACCGTCCCCATCCCTGGTGCCACTGTCCCCAGTGTCCCCCGTGTCCCCAGTGCCCATGTCCCTGCAGTCCTTGGTGTCCCCCATGTCCCCATCTTTTGTGTCCCCAGTGTCCCTGTCCCTGATGTCCCCAGTGTCCTCCATGTCCCCAGTGTCCCCCATGTCCCTGATGTCCCTCTCCCTCCTGACCCCAGTGTCCCCATCCCTGGTGCCACTGTCCCCGGTGTCCCCGGTGTCCCCAGTGCCCCTGTCCCTGCCGCGTCTGATGTCCCCAGTGTTCCCCGTGTCCCTGGTGTCCCTGCCCCTGCTGTCCTTGGTGTCCCCGATGTCCCCGTCCTTGGTGTCCCCGGTGTCCCCCATGTCCCCGGTGTCCCCTCCCCACCCAAGTGACCGCGGGGTCCCCAGCCCTGCCCGGGCCCGATCCTGCCCAGGGTGGTGGCACCCACTTGTCCCCAGGGTGCTGGCGCCCTGACAGGGGACGCTGGTTGGGACCCTGGCTGTGTCCCCTGCCCTCCCCCCCCCCCCCAGTGTCACCATGGCGGGGGGGGGACGACACACACCAGCGGGGACAAGCTTTTGCCGCGTCAGCGCGTGGGTGACGGCAGCACCCAGAGCCTTCCCCGCATTGTGTCCCCGACAATGGCACTGCCACGTGCGCCCCCGGCCTCCCCCCCCCCCCCCCCCCCCCCCCCCCCCCCCGGGGCCCCTGTCCCCACCCCGGGGGGACAGAGGGACAGAGGGACAGAGGGACGCAGGGACAGGTGGCCATGGGCCACCCAGCCGGCGGGTGCTGAGGGCAGGTGAGTGGCCGGGGGTGGGCACCCAGGGAGGGGGGGGGGGGTTGTCTGTCCCCACTGTCCCCACCCGCCTCCCAGAGGTGCCACCCCTGGGTCCCCCACGGTGTCCCCACCGTTGTCCCCAGCGTCCCCCAGCGATACCACCCACGGGTACCCCCAGTGTCCCCTGGAGGTGCCACCTCCCTGTGCCCCCTACCCCTGGAGATGTCCCCAGGGTTGTCCCCAACACCCCCTGGAGATGCCACCCCCGGGTACCCCCGTGTCCCCCGGAGATGTCCCCAGGGTTGTCCCCAACATCCCCCGGAGGTGCCACCCCCGGGTACCCCCATGTGCCCCGGAGATGTCCCCAGGGTTGTCCCCAACACCCCCCGGAGATGCCACCCCCGGGTACCCCCATGTGCCCCGGAGATGTCCCCAGGGTTGTCCCCAACACCCCCCGGAGATGCCACCCCCGGGTACCCCCATGTCCCCCGGAGATGTCCCCAGGGTTGTCCCCAACACCCCCCGGAGATGCCACCCCCGGGTACCCCCGTGTCCCCCGGAGATGTCCCCAGGGTTGTCCCCAACACCCCCCGGAGATGCCACCCCCGGGTACCCCCGTGTCCCCCGGAGATGTCCCCAGCGTCCCCTGGCAATGCCAGACCCCGGTACCCCCGACCCCTGGAGATGTCCCCATGGGTGTCCCCAGTGTCCCCTGGAGATGCCACCCCGGGTACCCCCATGTTCCCTGGAGATGTCCCCACTGTTGTCCCCGGTGTCCCCTGGTTCTGCCAACCCTGGGTACCCCCATGTCCCCTGGAGATGTCTCCACCACTGTCCCCAATGTCCCTTGGAGATGCCACCCCCCAGGTACCCCCGTGTCCCCTGGAGGTGTCCCCACTGTTGTCCACTGCGTCCCCTGGTCCTGCCACCCCCGGGTACCCCCGTGTCCCCACGGTTGTCCCCGGTGTCCTCTGGAGATGTCACCCCCTGGTACCCTCTACCCCTGGAGATGTCCCCACGGGTGTCCCCAACATCCCCGGGAGATGCCACCCCCCCCCCCCCCCCATGTCCCCGCTCTTGTCCCCCGTGTCCCGCAGCGCAGGGGGATGCCGACGGGGGGGGGGCTGCTGTGCGGGGCCAGCGGCCTGGCCCTGCTCCTGGCCACCACGGCCACCCACTTCTGGCTGCAGCGCCGGACGCCCGGTGGCACCGCCAGCCTCGGGCTGTGGCACGTCTGCCTCGGGGGACACTGCCAGCCCCAGCCCGGCACCCCGGGTAGGCACCGGGGAGATGAGCTGTGTCTGGGCTCTGCAGGGTGGGTCTGGGGGGGGTCATTGCTGCGCTGAGCTGTGTCTGGGCTCTGCGGGAGGGGCTGGGGGGGGTCACTGCTGTGCTGAGCTGTGTCTGGTCTCTGTTGGGGGTCACTGCTGTGCTGAGCTGTGTCTGGGCTCTGTGTAGGGTCACTGATGCGCTGAGCTGTGTCTGGGCTCTGCAGGGAGGGGCTGGGGGGGGGGTGTCACTGCTGCACTGAGCTGTGTCTGGGCTCTGCAGGGAGGGGATGGGGGGGTCACTGCTGCGCTGAGCTGTGTCTGGGCTCTGTGTGGGGTCACTGCTGCGCTGAGCTGTGTCTGGGCTCTGCGGGGAGGGGCTGGGGGGGGTCACTGCTGCGCTGAGCTGTGTCTGGGCTCTGCAGGGAGGGGCTGGGGGGGGTCACTGCTGCGCTGAGCTGTGTCTGGGCTCTGCGGGAGGGGCTGGGGGGGTGTCACTACTGCGCTGAGCTGTGTCTGGGCTCTGCGGGGTGGGGCTCGGGGGGGGTCACTGCTGCGCTGAGCTGTGTCTGGTCTCTGCAGGGAGGGGCTGGGGGGGGTCACTGCTGTGCTGAGCTGTGTCAGGGCTCTGTGGGAGGGGCTGGGGGGTTCACTGCTGCGCTGAGCTGTGTCTGGGCTCTGTGTGGGGTCACTGCTGCGCTGAGCTGTGTCTGGGCTCTGCAGGGAGGGGCTGGGGGGGTCACTGCTGTGCTGAGCTGTGTCTGGGCTCTGCGGGCAGGGCATGGGGGGGGTCACTGCTGCGCTGAGTTGTGTCTGGGCTCTGCGGGAGGGGCTGGGGGGGTCACTGCTGCGCTGAGCTGTGTCTGGGCTCTGTGTGGGGTCACTGCTGCGCTGAGCTGTGTCTGGGCTCTGCAGGGAGGGGCTGGGGGGGGTCACTGCTGCGCTGAGCTGTGTCTGGGCTCTGCAGGGAGGGGCTGGGGGGGTCACTGCTGCGCTGAGCTGTGTCTGGGCTCTGTGTGGGGTCACTGCTGCGCTGAGCTGTGTCTGGGCTCTGCAGGGAGGGGATGGGGGGGGTCACTGCTGTGCTGAGCTGTGTCTGGGCTCTGCAGGGAGGGGATGGGGGTGTCACTGCTGTGCTGAGCTGTGTCTGGGCTCTGCAGGGAGGGGCTGGGGGGGGTCACTGCTGCGCTGAGCTGTGTCTGGGCTCTGCAGGGAGGGGCTGGGGGGGTCACTGCTGCGCTGAGCTGTGTCTGGGCTCTGCGGGGAGGGGCTGGGGGGGGTCACTGCTGCGCTGAGCTGTGTCTGGGCTCTGCAGGGAGGGGCTGGGGGGGTCACTGCTGTGCTGAGCTGTGTCTGGGCTCTGTGTGGGGTCACTGCTGCGCTGAGCTGTGTCTGGGCTCTGCGGGGAGGGGCTGGGGGGGGTCACTGCTGCACTGAGCTGTGTCTGGGCTCTGCAGGGAGGGGATGTGGGGGGGTCACTGCTGCGCTGAGCTGTGTCTGGTCTCTGTGTGGGGTCACTGCTGCGCTGAGCTGTGTCTGGGCTCTGCAGGGAGGGGCTGGGGGGGTCACTGCTGTGCTGAGCTGTGTCTGGTCTCTGTGTGGGGTCACTGCTGCGCTGAGCTGTGTCTGGTCTCTGCGGGGAGGGGCTGGGGGGTTCACTGCTGCGCTGAGCTGTGTCTGGGCTCTGCAGGGAGGGGCTGGGGGGGGTTCACTGCTGCGCTGAGCTGTGTCTGGGCTCTGCAGGGAGGGGCTGGGGGGGGTCACTGCTGCGCTGAGCTGTGTCTGGGCTCTGCAGGGAGGGGCTGGGGGGGTCACTGCTGCGCTGAGCTGTGTCTGGGCTCTGCGGGGAGGGGCTGGGGGGGGTCACTGCTGCGCTGAGCTGTGTCTGGGCTCTGCAGGGAGGGGCTGGGGGGGTCACTGCTGCGCCGAGCTGTGTCTGGGCTCTGCAGGGAGGGGCTGGGGGGGGTCACTGCTGCACCGAGCTGTGTCTGGGCTCTGTGTGGGGTCACTGCTGCGCTGAGCTGTGTCTGGTCTCTGCAGGGAGGGGATGGGGGGGGTCACTGCTGCGCCGAGCTGTGTCTGGGCTCTGCAGGGAGGGGCTGGGGGGGGGTCACTGCTGCGCTGAGCTGTGTCTGGGCTCTGCAGGGAGGGGCTGGGGGGTCACTGCTGCGCTGAGCTGTGTCTGGGCTCTGCAGGGAGGGGCTGGGGGGGGTCACTGCTGCACCGAGCTGTGTCTGGGCTCTGCAGGGAGGGGCTGGGGGGGTCACTGCTGCGCTGAGCTGTGTCTGGTCTCTGCAGGGAGGGGCTGGGGGGGGGTCACTGCTGCGCTGAGCTGTGTCTGGGCTCTGCAGGGAGGGGCTGGGGGGGTCACTGCTGCGCTGAGCTGTGTCTGGGCTCTGCAGGGAGGGGCTGGGGGGGGGTCACTGCTGCGCTGAGCTGTGTCTGGGCTCTGCAGGGAGGGGCTGGGGGGGTCACTGCTGCGCTGAGCTGTGTCTGGTCTCTGCAGGGAGGGGATGGGGGGGGTCACTGCTGCGCTGAGCTGTGTCTGGGCTCTGCGGGCAGGGCATGGGGGCAGTGTCCTGGGTGTGCACTTGCTCAGGGTCCCGCGTCCCCCAGGTGTCCCCAACACCTGTGTGTGTTCCCCCCCCCCCCCCCCCCCAGCCTTATGGGAGGCCACGCGGGTGCTGATGGTGCTCTCGGTGGTCACCGCCGCCGCCGGCCTCGCCCTGGGGCTCTCCGTTGTGGCCAGCGCTGCCCGGCGGGTGCGTGCCCGCGTGGCCGGCATCACCCTGCTCCTGGCTGGTACGTGGGGACAAGCGGGAGTGGGGGGGGGCGGGGGGGGGGGGCTGGGGCACGGAGGGGGCCTCAGGGACTGGCCCAAGGGGACTCACTGCTGTACTGAGCTGTGCCCGGTCTCTGCAGGCTGAGCTGTGTCCGGTCACTGCTGCACTGAGCTGTGCCCGGTCTCTGCAGGCTGAGCTGTGCCGGTCACTGCTGCACTGAGCTGTGTCCGGTCTCTGCCTGCCCGGCTGGGGCTCGCAGGCTTGGCCACCCCGTGCCGCTGACCCGTGCCCTCCGCCCGCAGGTCTGCTGGCGCTGCTGGGGTTGGCGGTGTACACGGCTGGCACGCTGAGCCTGCTGGGGCCGGCCCGGGCCACCTGGCGCTTCTCCTGGTCCTACATCCTGGGTTGGGTGGCCGTCGTCCTCATCGGCTCAGCAGGTAGCGGCATCCACGGGGTCTGGTCACTGCTGTGCCGAGCTGTGCCCGGTCTCTGCAGGGCTTGGCTGAGCCTGGTCACTGCTGCGCTGAGCTGTGCCCGGTCTCTGCAGGGCTCAGCTGGGCCCGGCCACATCCCGAGGGCACCCACGGGTGGGGGGGGGGGGGCAGCAGGGAGGACCCCCACATCAAGCTGCCCCCACCCCCCACGGCCTCCTCTCTTCCCCCTCCCCCCCCCCCCCAGGGCTTTTCCACCTCTGTGCTGCCGCCAAGGACCCGTCTCCGGAGAGCTCTGAGGTGGTGGGTGCCTGAGGGGCCCCGGGCACCTCGGGGAGCCCCCGCTCCCCCCTTTGCCCCCACCATCCTCCCCATGGGAGGTGGGTGGGGGCACCCTGGAGTGCGGGTCACTGCTGTGCTGAGTTGTGCCCGGTCACTGCTGTGCTGAGTTATGCCCGGTCTCTGCAGGGTTGAGCTCCCGCTGGCTCTACCCCCCCCCAACCTCGCCCCCTTCCTCCCCCCTCCTCCCCCGACTCTTGCTGTGCCAATAAACTGCCATCCCTCCCTCACACCCCCCCCCCCGGGCCGCCCTGTGTTGTCCGGTGGGATTTGGGGGACCGGGGGATTTGGGATTTGGGGGGGGGGGGGGGGGGGGGATGTCGGTGCCAGCCCACAGCCCCTCCCCCTTCCTCTGCCCCACAGCGTTTGGGCACAAACGAGGATGTTGCTGGGGGGGGGTGTGTGTGTGTGGAATCTCCCCCAGCGGGGGTCTGAGGCGGCGGGGGGGTTGGGTGGGGGGGACCGGGAGGGACATGGGGATGAATGGGAGACCGTGGGAGAGGGGGAATGGGCTGGGAGGGGCGCGGGGGTATCCCTGGGTGGGGGGGGGGGGTGTGTGGGGTGTGTGTGTCACCGGGAGCCGCTGCCTGACGCAGGGGGGGCGGAGCGCCCGGGTGGTCCCCACCGCTCCCCGCCGGTGTCCGTCGCCCCTTTAAGGCCGCGCCCCGGGCCCCGCCCCTGCCCCTACCTGCCGGACCGGTCCGCCCCGCCCGGCCCCACCCCCCCAGGCCACGCCCCTCCGGGCCACGCCCACGCTCTCCTTCCCCCCCCCCCTCTCTCCCGCCCCCCCCCCTCCCTTCCCCCCCCCCGTTCCGTCCCGTCCCGGCTCCGAGCGGCTCAGCACCGGCCCCTCCGCCGCGCTCGGCCCGGAGCCGCCCGGTACGGCCCGGAGAGGGCCCGTTCGGCCCGGCGAGGCTCGGCCCGGCCCGGCCCGGTTCGGTTCGGGTCGGTTCGGTTCGTCCCGTCCCGGTTGATCCCGGTTCCGCCCGGTTGGATTCGGTTCGGTTGGGTTCGGTGCAACCCGGTTGGTCCCGGTTCGGCCCGGATGGTGCTGGCCGGGGACCGAGCAGCGCCCTGAGCCCGCAGGTGTCCGCATGGCCCCCCGCGGGATGCGGCCCGGGACCCCCTTCCTCCTCCTCCTCCTCCTCCTCCTCCTCCTCCTCGCCGCCACCGGTAAGGCACCACCGGCACCGGGGACAGCGCGGGGGGGGGTGTGTGTGCGGGGGGGGGGTGGGCAACGGGGCACGGACCGGGACCCCGGGGTGGGAGCGGGACCCCGGGGGGAGGCACCGGCTGCTCCGGGCTGGGACACGGCACCGGGGGGCGCCGGGGGGGGGGGGGAACGGGCCCGGGGGGACGGGGTGCACTGGGGCTGCGGGAGCCCGGGGGGTTGGGGGGGGGGTGGCGGCGGGGGGTGGGGGGCACACGTGTGTGCACATGGGGAGGGGGGTGTGTGTGTGTGTGTACGTGTGTGCGCTCGCGTGTGCACCTGTGTCTGCGCGTGTCCGTGTCCCCCCCCCGCCGTGTCCGTGTCCCCGGGCAGGGGGGGGGCTCCGCGCCGGGGGTTGGTGTGGGGGGAGGAAGGTCTCTCCGTGCCGGGGGGGCTGCGCCGTGGGCGTTGCACACGCGTGTGCGCGCCCGTGTCCGTGCACCTGTGCGTGTCGTGTGTGTCCCCCCCCCACCTCAAACCCCAGCGGGGACACCGGGCTTGGGGGGGGGGGGGCGGGTCCCTCTGGGGACACGCGGGGGGGGGACACACACAGCGTGGGAACGGGGCACACTCGGCGGCGGGGGAGGGGGTCCCCGCCCCCTCCCCGCTGTCTCCTCCACGCTGGGGGGGGGGGGAGCGGGCGCACAAATCCCCCCCCCCCCCCCCCCCCCGCGATGGGTGCTGTGCGCCCCAGGGTGCTGTAGAGCTGGGGGGGGGGGTCCGTTCTCTGTCTCCCCCCGCCGTGCCTCAGTTTCCCCACTGGGAAACCGTGGGAACCGGCTGGGCGCCGCGGGGGTGACGTCACCGCAGGGGGGGCTGACCCCCCCCCGTGACTCACGGCCTGGGGGGGTGTGTGTGTGGGGGGGGTGTGTGTGTGAGCTGCGAGTGGGGGGCGCCCCCCCCCACCGCCCCCCCCCCCCACCTTCCCCCTAAGCCGGGGGCACGGAGCCCGTCAGCGGGGCGCCAGGCCTGCGGGACCCCCCCGGGGTGGGGGGGGGTGGGGGTGGGGGGCAGCTGCCGCGCCGCCCACGGGTGTCTGTGTGTGTGTGTGGGGGGGTTGCGTGTGTGTGTGTGTGCGCGCACACGCGTGTGAACCCTTGGCGCGGGGGGGGGGTGTGTGTGCTCCGTGTGTGGCCGTCGGTGGGGGGGGGCCCACGCGTGGCCCCAAAGGACACAAAAGCACACGCGTGTGTGCCCCCCCCCCCCCCAACCCTCGGGGCTCGTTCCCCCTCCCCTTTTGCCCCCTTTTCCCCCCTTTTTCTCCCGGTCCCGCATCCTTCCCCCCCCCCCCCCCCCCCCCCCCCATCCCAAAACCCCGGTCCCGCACCCTCCCCGGTGCCGGCCGGGGCGTGGGGGCCCGCGGGATCCGGTCGAGCCGGTTCCCGGCTGGGTTCCCACGCGTTCGGCCCCGCTGGGTGGGGACGCCCCGCGGCGGGGTTGGGGGGGGGGGGGGGCCGCCCGCCAGCCCCGACGGCACCCAGCACCCCCCCCCCCCCCCCCCCCGCCATCGCCATCCCGACCCCCGGGAACCCCCCACCCCCCCGCGCCCCCTTCCCGGGGGAGCCCAGGGCCACGCCGGGGGGGGGGAAACTGAGGCAGGGCCGGGGGGATGGAGGGCGGCAGCGTGGCCGTGACTCACGCCACGGGGCAGCGCCGCAATTATTTAATTAATCCGGCGACTAATCGAGGAAGGGGTGGGGGGGGGGGGGGGTAATTAAGCCGTGCCCGGCGAGCGGCGCGGCGGGGGGCTTTCGGGGAGCCCCCAGGGCCCGGGGAGGGGGGGGGGGGAAAATCGGCGGGGGCGGCCGCCCTCCCTCCCTCCGCAAGCCATGGCAGGGCCTGGCATGTGCCACGGCCGGTTGGGCTGGCCACGCC
Source organism: Sterna hirundo (assembly GCA_009819605.1). NCBI lineage: Eukaryota > Metazoa > Chordata > Aves > Charadriiformes > Laridae > Sterna > Sterna hirundo. Next base: position 2,013,053 of record CM020458.1, on the reverse strand, counting down.
GGCCCGGCCGCTTCCCCCGGCATCGTCGCCGAACGGTTGGGCGGGTCCCCGCCACGCCCCGACACCCGCCAGGCCTCGCACCAGCCCAGCGGGAGCGGGCCCCGGCGCGTGGCGCAGGGCACCCCGGCGAGGGGGGGGGGACACGGACACACGCACACACACACACACACACACGGGCCCCGGCGCTCGGCCGAGTGTGCGTAAGCGTGTCCGAGCGTGTCCGAGTGTGTCCGTGCCGGCGTGAGGATGCCCAAACACACGGGAGCGTGCGGAAGCGTGCCGGAGCGTGCTCGTGCGTAGGGCACCACGGGGGGGTGACACGGACCCACCGGTGTGTGAGCGTGCCCACGTGTGTGTGAGCGTGCCCACACGCGTGTGTGAGCGTGCCTGAGTGTGTCCGTGCTGGCGTGAGGATGCCCAAACACACGTGAGCGTGTACAAGCGTGCCAGAGCATGCTCGTGTGTAGGGCACCACCGGGGGGGGGACACGGACCCACCGGTGTGTAAGCGTGCCTGAGCGTGCCCACACGTGTGTCTGAGCGTGCCCGAGTGTGTCCGTGCCAGTGTGAGGATGCCCAAACACACGTGAGTGTGCGGAAGCATGTGGGAGCGTGCTCGTGCGTAGGGCACCACGGGGGGGGGGACACGGGCCCCGGAGGCTGGCCGAGTGTGCGTAAGCATGTCTGAGCGTGCCCACACGTGTGTCCGAGAGTGTCCGAGTGTGTCCGTGCCAGTGTGAGGATGCCCAAACACACGTGAGCGTGTACAAGCGTGCAGGAGTGTGCTCATGCGTAGGGCACCACGGGGGGGGACACAGACCCACCGGTGTGTGAGCGTGCCTGAGTGTGCCTACACGTGTGTCCGAGCGTGCCCAAGTGTGTCTGTGTAGGTGTGAGGATGCCCAAACACACCTGAGCGTGCCCAAGCGTGCGGAAGCGTGTGGGAGCGTGCTCGTGCGTAGGGCACCACGGGGGGGGACACACACGGGCCCCGGCGCTCGGCCGAGCGTGAGTAAGCGTGTCCAAGCGTGTCCAAGTGTGTCCATGCTGGCGTGAGGATGCCCAAACACACGGGAGCGTGCGGAAGCGTGCGGAAGCGTGCTCGTGCGTAGGGCACCACGGGGGGGGGACACGGACCCACTGGTGTGTGAGTGTGCCCACGTGTGCGTAAGCGTGCCCACACGTGTGTGTGAGCATGTCCAAGTGTGTCCGTGCCGGCGTGAGGATGCCCAAACACACGTGAGCGTGTACAAGCGTGCCAGAGCGTGCTCGTGTGTAGGGCACCACCGGGGGGGACACGGACCCACCGGTGTGTAAGCGTGCCTGAGTGTGCCCACACGTGTGTCTGAGCGTGCCCGAGTGTGTCCCTGCAGGTGTGAGGATGCCCAAACACATGTGAGCGTGTACAAGCGTGTACAAGCGTGCCAGAGCGTGCTCGTGCGTAGGGCACCACGGGGGGGGGCACACAGGCCCCGGAGGCTGGCCGAGTGTGCGTAAGCGTGTCCGAGGGTGCCCACACGTGTGTCCGAGCGTGTCCGAGTGTGTCCGTGCCAATATGAGGATGCCCAAACACACGGGAGAGTGTACAAGCGTGTGGGAGTGTGCTCGTGCATAGGGCACCACGGGGGGGGGACACAGACCCGCCGGTGTGTGAGCGTGCCCACGTGTGTGTAAGTGTGCCCAAGTGTGCCCACACGTGTGTGTGAGCGTGCCCGAGTGTGTCTGTGCCGGCGTGAAGATGCCCAAACACACCTAAGCGTGTGGAAGTGTGCCGGAGCGTGTGGGAGCGTGCTCGTGCGTAGGGCACCACGGGGGGGGGGGACAGGGGCCCCAGCGCTTGGCCGAGTGTGCGTAAGCGTGTCCGAGCGTGTCCGTGCCGGCGTGAGGATGCCCAAACACACGTGAGCGTGTACAAGCGTGCCAGAGCGTGCTCGTGCATAGGGCACCACAGGGGGGGGACACGGACCCGCCGGTGTGTCAGCGTGTCCACGTGTGCGTAAGCGTGCCCGAGCGTGCCCATATGTGTCCGAGCGTGCCCGAGTGTGTCCGTGCAGGCGTGAGGATGCCCAAACACACGTGAGCGTGTACAAGCGTGCCGGAGCATGCTCGTGCATAGGGCACCACGGGGGGGGACACGGGCCCCAGAGGCTGGCCAAGTGTGTGTAAGCGTGTCCGAGCATGCCCACACGTGTGTGTGAGCGTGCACGAGTGTGTCCGTGCCGGTGTGAGGATGCCCAAACACACGTGACTGTGTACAAGCGTGCGAGAGCGTGCACGACGGTGCCCAAGCGTGACGAGCACGTGTGAGCACACCCAAGCACGCATGAGTGTGCCCAGGGGTGCACAAGTGTGCCCGAGGACGTACAAGCGTGCGTGAGCGTGCGTGTCCGCGCGCAAACATGCCTAAACACGCACGAGCACGTGTGAGCGTGCAAAGTGTGCCCGGCCATGCCCGAGTGTGCGCAAGCAAGTGGGAACGTGCTGAAGCGTGTGGGCACGTGTGCGAGCACATCCGAGCCCGCCTGAGCGTGCCTGAGTGAGCACGAGCGTGTGCAGGCGTGTCAGAGCGGGCACGCCAGGTGCGTGTGAGGCACACGTATGTGGCCGAGCACGCCCAAGCGTGCAGGAGTGTGTAAGCACACTCAAGCCTGAGCGTGCACAAGAGTGCCCAAGCATGTCAGAGCGTGCCCAAGCGTGCCCGCATGTACGTGAGCGTGCCCGAGCGTGCATGGAGGTGTGCAAGAACATGCGTGCACGAGCGTGCGGGGGTGTTTTTGCACGTATGTGAGTGCCGGCATGCGTGTGTGTGGGCACAAGCGTGTCAGAGCGTGCCCAAGTGTGCCCAAGTGTGCCCGCATGTACGTGAGCGTGCCCAAGCGTGCACGGAGGTGTGCAAGAACACGTGTGCACGAGTGTGCAGGGGTGTTTTTGCATGTATGTGAGTGCTGGCATGCGTGTGTGTGGGCACAAGCGTGTCAGAGCGTGCCCAAGCGTGCCCGCATGTACATGAGCGTGCCCGAGCGTGCATGGAGGTGTGCAAGAACATGCGTGCACGAGTGTGCAGGGGTGTTTTTGCATGTATGTGAGTGCTGGCACGAGCGTGTGCAAACATGAGCATGCCCAAGCGTGTCGGAGCATGCCCAAGCGTGCCCAAGTGTGCCTGCATGTACGTGAGCGTGCCCGAGCGTGCATGGAGGTGTGCTAGGACAAGCGTGCGGGAGCGTGCAGGGGTGTTTTTGCACGTATGTGAGTGCCGGCATGCATGTGTGCGGGCACAAGCGTGTCAGAGCGTGCCCAAGCATGCCCAAGTGTGCCTGCATGTACGTGAGCGTGCCCGAGCATGCATGGAGGTGTGCAAGACCAAGCGTGCACAAGCGTGTGGGGCGTTTTTGCACGTATGTGAGTGCCGGCATGCGTGTGTGTGGGCACAAGCGTGTCAGAGCGGGCCCAAGCGTACCCGCATGTACGTGAGCGTGCTCGAGCGTGCATGGAGGTGTGCAAGAACACGCATGTGGGAGTGTGCAGGGGTGCTTTTGCACATATGTGAATGCCGGCATGCGTGCGTGCGGGCACAACAGTGCCCAAGCGTGTCAGAGCGTGCCCAAGTGTGCCCGCATGTACGTGAGCGTGCCAGAGCGTGCATGGAGGTGTGCAGGGACAAGCGTGCAGGAGCGTGTGGGGGTGTTTTTGCACGTATGTGAGTGCTGGCATGCGTGTGTGCGGGTACAAGCGTGTCAGAGCGTGCCCAAGCGTGCCCCCATCTATGTGAGCATGCCCGAGCGTGCACGGAGTTGTGCAAGGACAAGCGTGCGGGAGCGTGCAGGGGTGTTTTTGCACATATGTGAGTGCTGGCATGCGTGTGTTTGAGCACAAGCATGCCCAAGCGTGCCAGAGCGTGCCCAAGCGTGCCCAGGCGTGCCTACATGTACGTGAGCGTGCCCGAGCGTGCATGGAGGTGTGCAAGGACAAGCGTGCACGAGCATGCGGGGGTGTTTTTGCACGTATGTGAGTGCTGGCATGCATGTGTGTGGGCACAAGCGTGTCAGAGCGTGCCCAAGCGTGTCAGAGCGTGCCCGAGCGTGCATGGAGGTGTGCAAGAACACGCGTGCACGAGCGTGCGGGGGTGTTTTTGCACGTATGTGAGTGCCGGCATGCGTGTGTGTGGGCACAAGCGTGTCAGAGCGTGCCCAAGCGTGTCAGAGCGTGCCCGAGCGTGCCCGGAGGTGTGCAAGACCGAGCGTGCGGGGTTGCTTGTGCCCGTCCGGGAGCGCGAGGGCGCGTGGGGCAGGGTGTGCCGTAGCGCGCGGTGCCGTCCCCCACCCGGTGCCCCACATCCGTGTCCCCCGTCGTGTCCCCCCCCGGTGCCGTGCCTTCCCTGACCCCCCCCCCCCCCCCACAGGCGTGGGCGCGGGCGTGGTGGAGGTGGACCGCAGCGTGACGGCGGTGCTGGGCCAGGACGTGGTGCTGCCGTGCCGGTACCGGGCGCAGGAGGAGGAGCAGGTGGAACAGGTGACGTGGTTGAAGCGGGGGCCCGGGGGGCGCAGCGCCGAGGTGGCCGTGCTCCACCGCCAGCACGGGGAGCACGTGCAGGAGGCCTACGCCGGGCGGGTGCTGCGGCGGGCGGACGGGGCGCTGGAGGACGGCGCCATCGTCCTGAGGAACGCGGTGCAAGGGGACGAGGGCGACTACGAGTGTCACCTCATCACCTTCCCCATGGGCAGCTTCGAGGGGCACCTCACGCTCAAGGTGCTGGGTGAGTGGCCGGGGGCGGGGGGGCGAATGGCCACGGGGACGGGGCGGTGGGCACGGGTTGGTGGGCATGGGGCCATGGGGTGGTGGCCATGGGGTGGTGGGCAAATGGCCATGGGGATGGGGTGGTGGGCATGGGATGATGGGCATGGGGCAATGGGGTGGTGGCCATGGGGCGGTGGGCATGGGATGGTGGGCATGGGGCAATGGGGTGGTGGCCATGGGATGGTGGGCAAATGGCCATGGGGATGGGGTGGTGGGCATGGGATGATGGGCATGGAGCAATGGGGTGGTGGCCATGGGGTGGTGGGTAAATGGCCATGGGGATGGGGCGGTGGGCATGGGATGATGGGCATGGGGCAATGGGGTGGTGGCCATGGGGTGGTGGGCATGGGGTGGTGGGCGAATGGCCGTGGGGATGGGGCGGTGGGCACGGGATGGTGGGCATGGGGCAATGGGGTGGTGGCCATGGGGTGGTGGGCATAGGGTGGTGGGCATGGGGCAATGGGGTGGTGGCCAAGGGGCAATGGGCAAATGGCCATGGGGATGGGGTGGTGGGCATGGGATGATGGGCATGGGGCAATGGGGTGGAGGCCATGGTGCAATGGGCTTAGGATGATGGGCACGGGGCAATGGGGCAGTGGCCATGGGGTGGTGGCCATGGAATGATGGGTATGGGGCAATGGGGTGGTGGCCATGGGGTGGTGGGCATGGGGTGGTGGGCATGGGGCAATGGGGTGGTGGCCATGGGGTGGTGGGCAAATGGTCATGGGGATAGGGTGGTGGGCATGGGATGGTGGGCATGGGGCAATGAGGTGGTAGCCATGGGGTGGTGGCCATGGGATGATGGGCATGGGGCAATGGGGTGGTGGCCATGGGGCAATGGGCATGGGGCAATGTGGTGGTGGCCATGGGGTGGTGGGCATAGGATGACGGGCACAGGGCAATGGGGTGGTGGCCATGGGGTGGTTGGCATAGGGTGGTGGGCATGGGGCAATGGGGCGGTGGCCATGGGGCAGTGGGCGAATGGCCATGGGGATGGGGCGGTGGGCATGGGATGATGGGCATGGGGCAATGGGGCGGTGGCCATGGGGTGGTGGGTATGGGGTGGTGGGCAAATGGCCACGGGGAATGGGTTGTGGGCATAGGAAGATGGTGATGGGCACGTGGTGATGGGTGGGGGGCATGGGCCAGTGGGGTAGTGGCCAAGGAGCAGCAGGCACGGGGAGATGGGGCAGTGGGCATGGGGTGGTGGCAAATGGGCATAGGGTGGTTGGCGTGGGGCAACGGGCATGGGGCGGTGGGCGTGGGGCAATGGGCTAGTGGGCAATGGGCACAGGGTGATGGCCATGGGGCGCTATGGGGGGGGGGTGGGCAAGGGGCAGCGGGGCAACGGGCACAGGGTGATGGTGATGGGGGTGACGGGCACGGGGCAACGGGTGAAGAGCAGCGGGCAAGCGGTGGTGGGCGACGGGGCGACGGGCACAGGCCGATGGCGGTGGGGGAAGAGGCCCTGGGGACAGGGCCACCGATGCGGCAGCGGGGGCCTGAGGCCAGTGCCCCCCCCCCCACAGTGCCACCCCTGCCCATCCTGAACCCGGGGCCGCCTCTGGAGGAGGGTCAGGGCCGGACGTTGGCGGCCTCGTGCACGGCGGAGGGCAACCCGGTGCCCTCGGTGCGCTGGGAGACGGAGGTGCGGGGCACCAACGCCACCCGCCGCTCCGAGCACGCCCGCTCCGCCTCCGTCACCAGCGAGTTCTTCCTGGTGCCCGGGCGCAGCATGAACGGCAAGAGCCTGACCTGCGTGGTGGCGCACCCCGGCCTGCGCCACGAGAAGAGGATCACCCACCTCCTCAGCGTCGCCTGTGCGGCACCACGGGGGGCATGGCGGGCATGGGGGGGTCTTGAGGGCATGGAGGACACCAGGGGCGTGGGGGACATGGAGGGCATGGGGGGGTGTTGAGGGCATGGAGGACACTGGGGACATGGTGGACGTTGAGGGCATGGAGGACACCAGGGGCGTTGGGGACATGGAGGGCATGGGGGGGTGTTGAGGGCATGGAGGACACCAGGGGCATGGGGGGTGTTGAGGGCATGGAGGACATCAGGGACGTTGGGGACATGGAGGGCATAGAGGGTGTTGAGGGCATGGAGGACACTGGGGACATGGTGGACGTTGAGGGCATGGAGGACACCAGGGGCGTTGGGGACATGGAGGGCATAGAGGGTGTTGAGGGCATGGAGGACACCAGGGGGATGGAGGGTGTTGAGGGCATGGAGGACACCAGGGGCGTGGGGGACAGGGAGGGCATGGGGGGGTGTTGAGGGCATGGAGGACACTGGGGACATGGTGGATGTTGAGGGCATGGGGGGCATGGGGTGTGTTGAGGGCATGGAGGACATAGGGGACACTGGGGACATGGAGGGCATGGAGGGTGTTGAGGGTCATGGAGGACACTGGGGACATGGTGGATGTTGAGGGCATGGAGGACACCAGGGGGATGGGGGGTGTTGAGGGCATGGGGGGTGTTGAGGGCATGGAGGACACCAGGGGTGTTGGGGACATGGAGGGCATGGGGGGTGTTGAGGGCATGGAGGGTGTTGAGGGCATGGAGGACACCAGGGGCGTGGGGGACATGGAGGGCATGGAGGGTGTTGAGGGCATGGAGGACACCAGGGGGATGGGGGGTGTTGAGGGCATGGAGGACACCAGGGGCACTGGGGACATGGTGGATGTTGAGGGCATGGAGGACATGGGAGACATTGGGGACATGGAAGGCATGGGGGGTGTTGGGGGTCATGGAGGACACTGGGGACAGGGGGGTGTTGAGGGTCACAGAGGACGTGAGGAACATCAGGGACATGGGGGCATGGGGGGTGCGGAGGGCATGGAGGACACCAGGGACACAGAGGACATGGTGGATGTTGAGGGCATGGAGGACATGGGGGGCATGGGGTGTGTTGAGGACTTGGAGGACATAGGGGACATGGGGGGCATGGGGGGTGTTGAGGGTCGTGGAGGACATGGGGGGACATTGGGGACATGGGGGACATAAGGGCACGGAAGGCATTGAGGGATGTGGAGGACATGAGGGGCATTGGGGACACGGAGGGTAGGGGGACATGGGGGGCATTGGGGACATAGTGGGCATGTGGGCATTGAGGGACGTGGGGGACATGGAGGGGACTAAGGACATGGGGGGACATTGAGGACATGGAGAGCGTTGGGAAGGTGGAGGGTGTTGGGGACATGGGGGACACTGGGGACATGGGTGGCAGGGGGACATGGAGGGCATTAGGGGGACATCGGCATGGAGAACTTCGGGGATGTGGAGGGCGTCGGGAAGGCGGGGGGTGTTGGGGACATGGGGGACAATGGGGACGTGGAGGGTGTCGGGAAGGTGAGGGGTGTTGGGGACATGGGGGACACTGGGGACGTGGAGGGCGTCGGGAAGGCGGGGAGTGTTGGGGACATGGGGGACACCGGGGACGTGGAGGGCGTCGGGAAGGTGGGGGGTGTTGGGGACATGAGGGACACCAGGGGCGTGGAGGGTGTTGGGAAGGCGGGGGGCGTTGGGGACGTGGGGGACAATGGGGATGTGGAGGGTGTCGGGAAGGCGGGGGGCGTTGGGGACATGGGGGACACCGGGGACGTGGGTGGCAGGGGGACATGGAGGACATTGGGGGGACATTGGCATGGAGAACTTCGGGGATGTGGAGGGTGTTGGGAAGGTGGGGGGTGTTGGGGACATGGGGGACACCGGGGACGTGGAGGGCGTCGGGAAGGCGGGGGGCGTTGGGGACATGGGGGACAATGGGGACGTGGGTGTCAGGGGGACATGGAGGACATTGGGATGGAGAACTTTGGGGGACGGGACGTTGGGAATGGAGGTGACAGGGAGGGTGCTGGGGACGCGGGGCGGGGGGGTGTGGGATGAACAGGGGACAGGGGGGACATGGCAGGGCAGGACCTTGGGGACATGGGACCCGAGCCTGCCTGTCCCTTGTCCCCAGACCTGTCGGACGCCTCGGTGCTGGGCCACACGGAGGAGTGGCAGGAGGGCATGGAGGGGGCCACGCTGACCTGCCTGGGGGAGGGCAACCCGCCCCCCACCTACAACTGGACACGGTGAGGCCACTGTCACTGTCACCCTCCCCGCTGGCCCCTGCCTGCCGGCTGGTGGCCCCCGCCACATCCCTCTCCCTGCCGCGTCCCTGTCCCTGCCACCCCTCCCCTGCCCGCGTCCCACCCCCGGCTGTGTCCCCTGCCCGTGCCCGTGTCCCCACCATGTCCCCTGCCCATGTCCCTGCCTTGTCCCCTGCCTGTCCCCATGTCCTGCCCATGTCCCTGCCGTGTCCCCTGCCCGTGTCCCCTGCCCATGCCGTGTCCCCACCATGTCCCATGTCCCTGCTGTGTCACTCATGTCCCCACCATGTCCCTGCTGTGTCCCCCACGATGTCCCATGCCCCTGCCGTGTCCCTTGTGTCCACCATTCCCTGCCGTGTCCCTCGTGTCCCCACCATGTCCCATGTCCCTGCCGTGTCCCTCGCATCCCCACCATGTCCCTACTGTGTCCCTCATGTCCCCACCATGTCCCTGCTGTGTCCCCCACGATGTCCCATGCCCCTGCCATGTCCCTCGTGTCCCCACCATGTCCCTACTGTGTCCCTCGTGTCCCCACCATGTCCCTTGTCCCTGCCACGTCCCCCCTGCCCGTGTCCATGTCCCTGCCTGTGCCCATGTCCTGACCATGTCCCATGTCCCCACCACGTCCCTGCTGTGTCCCTTGTGTCCCTGCCATGTCCCTTGTGTCCCTGCTGTGTCCCCTGTGTCTCCACCATGTCCCTCAGGTCCCTGCTGTGTCCCCCGTGTCCCTGCCGTGTCCCCTGTGTGCCCACCATGTCCCTCCTGTCCCTGCTGTGTCCCTCATGTCCCTTGTGTCCCCACCATGTCCCTCGTGTCCCCGCTGTGTCCCTTCCATGTCCCATGTCCCTGCCGTGCCCCCCCAGCCTGTGCCAATGTCCCTGCCGTGTTCCCTGTCACTGTCCCTGACATGTCCCTCATGTCCCCACCATTCATTTGTGTCCTCGCTGTGTCCTTCATGTCCCCTGTCCCCGCCGTGTCCCCTGTGTTCCCACCACGTCCCCGTCCCTGCTGTGTCCCCCTCGTGTCCCATGTGTCCTTCCCGTGTCCCTGCTGTGTCCCCTGTCCCTGCCGTGTCCCTCGTGTCCCATGTGTTCCCACCACATCCCTGTCCCTGCCGTGTCCCTGCCATGTCCCATGTGTCCCTCCAATGTCCCTGCCGTGTCCCTGCCGCGTCCCTGACGCATCCCCTGTCCCCACCGTGTCCCTCGTGTCCCCACCATGTCCCTCCCATGTCCCTGCTGTGTTCCCTGTCCCCGCCGTGTCCCATGTGTCCCCGCAATGTCCCCCCTCCCCTCCGTGTCCCATGTGTCCCTCTCGTGTCCCCACCATGTCCCTCCCGTGTCCCTGCTGTGTTCCCTGTCCCCGCCATGTCCCATGTGTCCCTGCCATGTCCCCTGTCCCCACCGTGTCCCATGTGTCCCTCTCATGTCCCCACCATGTCCCTCCCATGTCCCTGCCGTGTCCCCTGTCCCCACCACGTCCCTCATGTCCCCACCATGTCCCTCTCATGTCCCTGCTGTGTTCCCTGTCCCTGCCTTGTCCCATGTGTCCCCGCCATGTCCCCCGTCCCCTCCGTGTCCCATGTGTCCCTCTCGTGTCCCCACCATGTCCCTCCCGTGTCCCTGCCGTGTCCCCTGTCCCCGCCACGTCCCTCGTGTCCCCACCATGTCCCTCCCATGTCCCTGCTGTGTCCCCTGTCCCCGCCGTGTCCCATGTGTCCCCGCCATGTCCCCTGTCCTCACTGTGTCCCATGTGTCCCTCTCGTGTCCCCACCATGTCCCTCCCATGTCCCCACTGTGTCCCATGTGTCCCCACCATGTCCCCGCCGTGCCCCCCCAGCCCCTGCCGCGTCCCCCCGTGCCCGTCCTCGCCGTGTCCCTGCCCGGGCGTGCCCGTGCCGGGGGCCACGGCGGCGGCGGCGGCAAGCGTGGCAGGCGGATGCCGTGCCCGGGCAAGCCCGGCCGGGGCCGGGGCAGGGCGTCAACCGTGGGAACCGCCAGCCCCGGCGTTTGATGGCGACGCGGCGGCCGCGGGCCCGGGCGGGCCGGGGGCTGACGGTTGCCGCCGCGCCGCAGGCTGAACGCCCCGCTGCCCGCCGGCGTGCGGGTGAAGGGGGACACCCTGGTCTTCCAGCGGCCCCTCGCCGCCGCCGACGCCGGTGCCTACGTCTGCCGCGTCTCCAACCGCGTGGCCGCCAAGGAGGCGCGGGCCAACGTCAGCGTCAAGAGCAGGGCGACAGGTGGGTGCCGTGGGGGGAGTGGGGGGGGGGGTGGGAGTCCCCAGGGCGCTGGGGTGGGGGGCCCAGGGTGGTCAGTGGCGGTGGGAGCCTGGGTGGAGGGTGGGGGGGGGGGCAGCGCCGTTTGGTGCTGCTTGTGCCCGTCCATCTGTCCGTCCCCGGGTCTTCTCCGTCTGCCCGTCCTTCCTGTCCGTCCGTCTTTCCATCCGTCTGTCCTCCCCCCCCAAGGCTCTTCCTACGTCCATCCCTTCACCCGTCCTTCCCCGGATGCTCCTTTCTGTCTCTTCACCCCTTTGTCCGTCTGTCTGCCCATCCATCCATCCACCCATCCATCCATCCATCCATCCATCCATCTCTCCTCGTCTGTCCATCCATCCCCCCCGCCACGTGCCCATCCCTCCACCCCACCACGTCGCTCTGCCCTTCCCCCTCTCCCTCCGTTTCTTCATCCATCCACCCATTTGTCCATCTGGCCGTCCATCCATCCCCCCTTCACTTCTCACTATCCGTTTGTCCATCCATCCCTGTGCCCGGCCGTACGCTCATCAGTCCCTTCATCCACCCCGTCCGTCTACTCATCCATCCATCCATCCGTCTACTCATCCATCCACTCATCCACCCATCCATCCACCCATCCGTCTACTCATCCATCCACTCATCCACCCATCCATCCACCCATCCATCCACCCATCCGTCTACTCATCCATCCACTCATCCACCCATCCATCCACCCATCCGTCTACTCATCCATCCACTCATCCACCCATCCATCCACCCATCCGCCCACTCATCCATCCACTCATCTTTTCCTCGGTCTCCTCATCCATTTGCCCATCCATCCCTCCTTCATCCGTCCCCCTGCCACCTCTCTCTGCCCATCCATCTCCACCCGTCGTCCATCTAACCACCCATCCATCCACCTACCCGTCCCTCCATGTACTTTTCTGTCCATCCCTCAACCCATCCGTCCCTCGACCCATTTGTTCACCCATCCGTCCATGGGCTCATCCATCCCCCCATTCATGGACGTACCCATCTCTCCATCTCTCCATCCATCCACCCACCCATCCATCCATCCATCCATCCATGGATGTACTCATCTCTCCATCCACCCATCCATCCATCCATCCATGGATGTACTCATCTCTCCATCCATCCATCCATCCACCCACCCACCTATCCACCCATCCAGCCATGGATGTACTCATCTCTCCATCCACCCATCCATCCATCCATCCACCCATCCATCCACCCATCCATCCAGCCATGGATGTACTCATCTCTCCATCCATCCATCCATCCACCCACCCACCCATCCATCCATCCATCCATTCATCCATGGATGTACTCATCTCTCCATCCACCCATCCATCCATCCATCCATCCATCCGTCCATCCATCCATCCATCCATGGATGTACTCAACTCTCCATCCACCCACCCATCCATCCATCCATCCATCCGTCCATCGATGTACTCATCTCTCCATCCACCCATCCATCCATCCATCCATCCATCCATCCATCCATCCATGGATGTACTCATCTCTCCATCCACCCACCCATCCATCCACCCACCCACCCATCCATCCATCCACCCATGGATGTACTCATCCCTCCATCCATCCATCCACCCACCCACCCAGCCAGCCAGCCATGGATTTACTCATCTCTCCATCCACCCATCCACCCATCCATCCACCCATCCATCCATCCATCCACCCATGGATGTACTCATCTCTCAATCCATCCATCCATCCATCCATCCATCCATGGATGTACTCACCTCTCCATCCACCCAACCACCCATCCATCCATCCATCTATGGACTCATCCACCCATCTGTCCGTGGCTCCGTCCATCCATACATTCACGCATCCACCCACCCACCCACCCACCCATCCATGGACTCATCTGTCCATCTGGCCACCCACCCATTTCCGCCCCCCCCCCCCATCTTCTTATTCCCCCCTCCCCGCACCCACCCACCCACCCCACGGGTGTCCCTGCAGACAATGAGGTGCGCAAGGTGGACCTGGTCTCAGCCTCGGTGGTGGTGGTGGGCGTCATCGCCGCCGTCCTGCTCTGCGTCCTCGTCGTCGTCGTCGTCGTCATGACCCTCTACCACAAGCGCAAGACCAAGCGCATCTCCGAGAAGTAGTAAGAGACGGGGAGAGGGGTGGGGGGCGGTGGGGGGCCGTGGGGGGGGGCCCGTGCTGAGCGCGTTCCCCCGTGCCCGCAGCGAGGAGGAGCTGACGCTCACCCGGGAGAACTCCATCCGCCGCCTGCACTCCAGCCACAGCACCGACACGCGCACCCAGGTGGGGGACCAGGGTGGTGGTGCCCAAGGGTGGGGGTCTTGGGTACTCAAGGGGATGGATCTATGGGTGCCTGGGTGATGGGTGGTGGGATGCCCAAGGAGATGGATCCTGGGGTACTCAAGGGGATGGATCCAGGGGTGCCTGGGTGATGGGTGGTGAGGTGCCCAAGGGAAGGGGGTCTTGGGGTACCCGGGGGGGGGTGGGTGTTGGAGTACCCTGGGTGGTGGGGTCCTCAAGGTGGTGGGTTTTTGGGTGCCTGGGGTGATGGGTGGGGAGTTGCCCAAGGAAGTGGATCGTGGGGTACTCAAGGTGGTGGGTGTTGGGGTACCTGAGGGAGGGGGTCTTGGGGTACCCTGGCTCATGGGTATTGGGGTGCCATGGGTGATGGGTGTTGGGTTGTCCAAGACAGAAGGTCTTGGGGTACCCTGGGTGATGGGTGGTGGGGTGTCCAAGGGTGATGGGTGTGGGGTGGCTTGGTAGTGGGTGGTGGTGTGCCCAAGGAGATGGATCTTGGGGTACTCGATGTGGTGGGTATTGGGGTGCCTGGGGTGATGGGTGCTGGGTTGCCCAAGACAGTAGGTCTTGGGATACCCTGGGTGGTGGGTGTCGGGATGGTGCGGGCGTTGGGGTGCCCAAAGAGATGGATCTCGGGGTACTCAAGGTGGTGGGTGGTGGGGTACCCAAGGGAGGAGGTCTTGGGGTAGCTGGGGTGGTGGGTGTTGGAGCACCCTGGGTGATGGGTGGTGGGGTACTCAAGGGAGGGGGTCTTGGGGTGCCTGGGCGATGGGTATTGGGGTGCCTGGGGTGATGGGTGGTGGGACGCCCCAGGAGATGGGTCCTGGGGTACTCAAGGGGATGGATCCAGGGGTGCCCGGGGTGATGGATGGTGGGACGCCCCAGGAGATGGGTCCTGGGGTACTCAAGGGGATGGATCCAGGGGTGCCTGGGGTGATGGGTGGTGGGACGCCCCAGGAGATGGGTCCTGGGGTACTCAAGGGGATGGGTCCAGAGGTGCCCGGGGTGATGGATGGTGGGACGCCCCAGGAGATGGGTCCTGGGGTACTCAAGGGGTGCCTGGGTGATGGGGTGTCCAAGGGAGGAGGTCTTGGGGTACCCGGGCTGATGGGTGCTGGGATGCCCAAGGCGATGGGTCTTGGGGTACCCGGGTGCTGGCTTCGGGGGTGCTGAAGGAAGGGGGGGGGGGTGGGGGGTGCCCCCCCGCGGGGCTGGGCCGTGGGGTGCGGGGGTCTCACGGGGCTTCTGCAGCTGGAGGAGACGCTGCAGCTGCGGACGGAGAGCCGGCAGGGCAGCCTGCGGGGGGACAGCCTGCGCGGCACCAGCATCTGCTCCGCCATGGTGAGAGCTGGTGGGGGGGGGGCACGGGGCGGGGGGGGGGCCCGAGGGGAGTTGGCACGGGGTGGGTGGGGGGCAGGGGGCACCCAGCTCAGCCCCACACCCGCACCCAGCCCCGGGGCTGCGGCTGCTGGAGCGTGTCCTTCACCGCCGGCACCGTCCCGTGTGGGTACAACCACCCCCCCTCTGTGGGTACACACCCCCCCCCCCCCCCCCCCGCCCCCCCCTCCAGGGGTGTTCAAACCCCCCCCCCTCTGTGGGTGCAAACCCCTCGCCATGGGTGCAAAGCCCCCCTCCATGGGTGCAAACCCCTTCTCGGAGTGTTCAACCCCCCCCCATCTCTAGGGGTGCAAACCCCCCTCCGTGGGTGCAAACCACCCCCCCACCCCCACCCCCCGGTGTGTTCAAACCCCCCCTTTCCATGGGTGCAACCCCCCCTCTTGGGGTGTGCAACACCCCCCCCACACACACCTTCCATAGGTTTAACCCCCCCCCCCACCTCGGGCTGTGCAATATCCCCCTTCCATAGGTGCAACCCCCCCCCCCTTTCCTGGGTGCAAACCCCCCTTGGGGTGTGCAACCCCCCCCCCTCCAAAGGGTGCAAGCCCCCCCCCAAGGTGTGCTCCCCCCCCCCCCCCCCTCCTTTCCATGGGTGCCACCCCCCCTACTCTCGGAGGGGGTCAGACCCCTTGCACACGTGCAAACCCCACTTCGCACACGTGTGACACCCCCACCCCCCACACACCCCCCCCGGGGTGTGCGAATCCCACCCACCACCCCCCCTCCCGCCCCCCCCCGTCGTGCACCCGCGCACGGAGCTGCCCCTCCTCACGGCCCCCCCCAACAGCAGCACCCCGGGGTGGGGGGGGTGGGGGGGTGTCCTGGGGGGGGTGGGGGGGATGGATGTGTGTTCACCAGTGGTGACCCCCCCCCCCTCAGAGCGAAGAGCCCGAAGGTCGCAGCTACTCGACGCTCTCGACGGTGCGGGAGATCGAGACGCAGACGGAGGTGCCGGTGGCTCCGCTGCTGCCCCCCCCGCCCCCCGCCACGGTGGGGAAGGACCCCAAGGAGGAGGATGAGGATGGCGGCGGCGGCGGCGGCGGCGGTGGTGGGGGCGGCGGCGGCGGCGGCCGGGGGGGGGACCCCATCAAACAGGCCATGACCCACTTCGTGCAGGAGAACGGGATGCTGCAGGCCAAGCCCACCACCAACGGCATCTACATCAACGGCCGCGGGCACCTGGTGTGAGCCCGGGGGGGGGCCGGGGGGGACAGGGGGGACGACGATGACGAAACACCCCAGGGCACCCCCGTGTCCCCCCCCCGCCCCCCGCGCCTCCTTGCGCCTCCCCGGCTCTGCCCGTCCCCCGGGCTGGCTGCGGTCCCCGAGTGTCGCTCGGCTGCTGGCGCGGGGTTGGGGACACGCGTTGAACCCCAGGACAGAGCCCCCGGTCCCCGAGTGTCACTCGGCTGCTGGCACGGGGTTGGGGACACACGTTGAACCCCGGGACAAATCCCCTGTCCTCGAGTGTCACTTTGCTGCTGGTGCGGAGTTGGGGACACTCATTGAACCCCAGGACAAGAGCCCCCGTCCTTCAATGTCACCTCGCTGCTGGCACGGGGTTGGGGACATGCATTGAACCCCGGGACAAATCCCTGTCCCCGAGTGTCACTCGGCTGCTGGCACGAGGTTGGGGACACGCGTTGAACCCCAGGACAAATCCCCTGTCCCCAAGTGTCACCTCGCTGCTGGCACGGGGTTGGGGACACGCATTGAACCCCAGGACAGAGCCTGCGGTCCCCGAGTGTCACTCGGCTGCTGGCGCGGGGTTGGGGACACGCGTTGAACCCCAGGACAAATCCCCTGTCCCCGAGTGTCACCTCTCTGCTGGCGCGGGGTTGGGGACACGCGAAGGAGGTGACAGCAGCACCCAGGACCTGTGGGCGCCCCCGGGCTTGGGGACGGACGCCCCGGTGACATGGGGACACCCCAAGGACAGGAGCCACCGGTGGGGATCGAACCCCCCCCCCCCCCCCCCCCCCCAAACCCCCCCTCCCAAAAAAAATCTCTTCGGACTCTGGGTCGGCTCCTTCCCGCGTGGCGCTGGGGACACGCGGCCGTGTTTTGCCGGTGGCACTTGGGACGCTTGTGTGCCCCCCCCCAATCCCGGCTGCCCCCTCCCCCAAAAAAGAACCCCCCCCAAAACCCTCCCCCCACCCCATTCCACACCCCCCCCCCCCCACCCTGCGGTGGCCGGGCACCCCCACCCTGGGCGCGGGGCTGGCGGTGGGGGACGCTGGGGACATCGCGCCCCCCCCCGGCATGTACATACCTGTATAGGACGGGCCCCCCCCCCCCCCCCCCCAGCCCCCCCCCCAGCTGCTGCCCGGCCGCGCTTGTAAATAAACCCCCGCGCGGGACCCTGGGAGCGTGTGTCGAGTGCGTCTGGTCTCAGCCAGGGGGGGGAAACGGGGGGGGGGGGACCACACACACACACACACGGGGACGGCCGCGTGTGCGAGGACGGTGACGCCGGGGCCCGGGCCAGCCCCGCGAGGGCGTGCGAGCGTGCACGAGTGCACGAGTGCGTGGGCACGTGCCCCCAGGTGCGTGTACGAGCGCGTGCGAGGACGCCCGAGCTCCTGCGAGCGGGCCCGAGCATGCGTCGCAACCTCGCACGAGCGCGCACGAGCGTGCACGAGGTCACGTGAGCGGGCCCGAGCAAGCACCATGAGCGTGCACGAGCGCACACGAGGACGCCCGAGCTCCCGCGAGCGGGCCTGAACACGCGTCGCAACCTCGCACGAGCGTGCACAAGCGCGCCCGGGGTCACGCAAGGACACACGGGCCTGCCCGAGCTCCTGCGAGTGGGCACGAGCAAGCACCGTGAGCGTGCGGGAGCGTGCACGAGCGTGCACGAGGACGCCCGAGCTCCCGCGAGCAGGCCCGACCGCGCGTCGCAACCTCACACGAGCGTGCACGAGCGCGTCTGAGGTCACGCAAGCACGCACGGGCCTGCCTGAGCTCCCGCGAGCGTGCACGAGCAAGCACCGCGAGCGTGCACGAGGACGCCTGAGC
Organism: Sterna hirundo; assembly: GCA_009819605.1. NCBI lineage: Eukaryota > Metazoa > Chordata > Aves > Charadriiformes > Laridae > Sterna > Sterna hirundo. The sequence continues at coordinate 1,995,172 of CM020458.1, read as the reverse complement.
TCCCGCGAGTGGGCCTGAGCGTGCGTCACAACCTCACGTGAGCACGCACAAGCGAGCACGAGCGTGTCTGAGGTCACACAAGCACGCACGAGGACGCCCGGGCTCCCACGAGCGGGCCTGAGCGCGTGTCGCAACCTCGCACGAGCGAGCACGAGCACGTCCGGGGTCACGCAAGCATGCACGGGCCTGCCCCAGCTCCCGCGAACGTGCACGAGTGCACACGAGCGCGCACGAGGACGCCTGAGCTCCTGCGAGCAGGCCCGAGCAAGCGTCACAACCTCACGCGAGCGCGCACAAGCGTGCACGAGCACGTCTGAGGTCACGCAAGCACGCACGGGCCTGCCTGAGCTCCCACGAGCATGCACGAGCAAGCACCGTGAGCGTGCAGGAGCGTGCACGAGCGCGCACGAGGATGCCCGAGCTCCCGCGAGCAGGCCCGAGCGTGCGTCGCAACCTCGCACGAGCGCGCACGAGCGCGCCCAAGGTCACGTGAGTGGGCACGGGCCTGCCCGAGCTCCCGCGAGCAGGCCCGAGCAAGCACTGCGAGCGTGCGTGAGCATGCACAAGCGCGCACGGGCACGTGCCCCCAGTACGTGTACGAGCACGTGCGAGCGGGCCCAAACAAGCGTCACAACCTCGCACGAGCGCGCACGAGCACGCCCAGGGTCATGCAAGCGGGCACGAGCCTGCCCGAGCTCACGCGAGCGGGCACGAGCAAGCACCACGAGCGTGCACGAGCGCGCACGAGGATGCCCGAGCTCCTGTGAGTGGGCCCGAGCGCGCGTCGCAACCTCGCACCAGTGCGCACGAGCGCGCCCGGGGTCACGCAAGCACGCACGGGCCTGCCCCAGCTCCCGCGAGCGTGCACAAGCAAGCGTCGCGAGTGTGTGTGAGCGTGCACAAGCGCGCGGGGGCACGTGCCCCAGTGCGTGTACGAGCGCGTGGGAGTGGGCCCGAGCGTGCGTCGTGACCTCGCACGAGCATGCACGAGCGCACCCAAGGTCACGCAAGCGGACACGAGCAAGCACCACAAGCGTGCACGAGCGTGCGCGAGGACACCCGAGCTCCTGCGAGCGGGCCCGAGCGTGCGTCACAACCTCGCACGAGTGCGCACGAGCACGCAGGAGGTCATGCAAGCACGCATGGGCCTGCCAGAGCTCCCGCGAGTGGGCACGAGCAAGCACCGTGAGCGTGCGGGAGCGTGCACGAGCGCGCACGAGGACGCCCGAGCTCCCGCGAGTGGGCCCGAGCGTGCGTCGCGACCTCGCACGAGCGTGCACGAGCGCGTCCAAGGTCACGTGAGTGGGCACGGGCCTGCCCAAGCTCCTGTGAGCGGGCCCGAGCAAGCGTCACAACCTTGCACGAGCGTGCACGAGCGCGTCCGAGGTCACGCAAGGACGCGCGGGCCTGCCCGAGCTCCCGCGAGTGTGCACGAGCAAGCGTCACAACCTCGCACGAGCGCGCACAAGCACACCTAAGGTCACACAAGCGGGCCTGAGCAAGCACCACGAGCGTGCACGAGCGCGCACGAGGACGCCTGGGCTCCTGTGAGCAGGCCCGAGCACGCGTCACAACCTCACGCGAGCGCGCACAAGCGCGCACGAGCGAGTCCGAGGTCACGCAAGCACGCGCGGGCCTGCCCCAGCTCACGCGAGTGTGCATGAGCAAGCGTCACAACCTCGCACGAGCGCGCACAAGTGCACCCAAGGTCACGCAAGCGGGCACGAGCAAGAACCACGAGCGTGCACGAGCACACATGAGCGCGCACGAGGACACCCGAGCTCCCGCGAGTGGGCCCGAGCGTGCGTCGCGACCTCACACGAGCGTGCACGAGCGCACCCGAGGTCATGCAAGCACGCACGGGCCTGCCCGAGCTCCCACGAGCATGCACGAGCAAGCACCGGGAGTGTGCGGGAGCGTGCACGAGCGCGCACGAGGACGCCCGAGCTCCCGCGAGTGGGCCCGAGCGTGCGTCGCAACCTCGCACGAGCGTGCACGAGCGCGCCCAAGGTCACGTGAGTGGGCACGGGCCTGCCCAAGCTCCTGCGAGTGTGCACGAGCAAGCGTCACAACCTCGCACAAGCGTGCACGAGCGCGTCCGAGGTCACGCAAGGACGCGCGGGCCTGCCCGAGCTCCCGCGAGTGTGCACAAGCAAGCGTCACAACCTCGCACGAGCGCGCACCAGCACACCCAAGGTCACACAAGCGGGCCTGAGCAAGCACCACGAGCGTGCACGAGCGCGCACGAGGACGCCTGGGCTCCTGTGAGCAGGCCCGAGCGCGCGTCACAACCTCACGCGAGCGCGCACAAGCGCGCACGAGCAAGTCCAAGGTCACGCAAGCACGCGCGGGCCTGCCCCAGCTCCGGCGAGTGTGCACGAGCGCACACGAGCGCGCACGAGGACGCCCGAGCTCCCACGAGCAGGCCCGAGCGCGCGTCACAACCTCACGCGAGCGCGCACGAGTGCACCCAAGGTCACGCGAGTGGGCACAAGCAAGCACCACGAGCGTGCACGAGCGCGCACGAGGACGCCTGGGCTCCTGCGAGCGGGCCCAAGCGCGCGTCACAACCTCACGCGAGCGCGCACAAGCGAGCACGAGCACGTCCGAGGTCACGCAAGCACGCACGGGCCTGCCCCAGCTCCCGCGAGCGTGCACAAGCAAGCGTCGCGAGTGTGCGTGAGCGTGCACAAGCGCGCGGGGGCACGTGCCCCAGTGCGTGTACGAGCGTGTGCGATCGGGCCCGAGCGCGCGTCGCGACCTCGCACGAGCACGCACGAGCGCACCCAAGGTAATGCAAGCGGGCACGAGCAAGCACCACGAGTGTGCATGAGTGTGCGCGAGGACACCCAAGCTCCTGCGAGCGGGCCCGAGCGTGCATCACAACCTCGCACGAGCACGCACGAGCGCACCCAAGGTAATGCAAGCGGGCACGAGCAAGCACCACGAGTGTGCATGAGCACACATGAGCGCGCACGAGGACACCCGAGCTCCCGCGAGCGGGCCCGATCATGCGTCGCGACCTCGCACGAGCGTGCACGAGCGCGTCCAAGGTCACGTGAGTGGGCACGGGCCTGCCCAAGCTCCTGTGAGCGGGCCCGAGCAAGCGTCACAACCTTGCACGAGCGTGCACGAGCGCGTCCGAGGTCACGCAAGGACGCGCGGGCCTGCCCGAGCTCCCGCGAGTGTGCACGAGCAAGCGTCACAACCTCGCACGAGCGCGCACAAGCACACCTAAGGTCACACAAGCGGGCCTGAGCAAGCACCACGAGCGTGCACGAGCGCGCACGAGGACGCCTGGGCTCCTGTGAGCAGGCCCGAGCACGCGTCACAACCTCACGCGAGCGCGCACAAGCGCGCACGAGCGAGTCCGAGGTCACGCAAGCACGCGCGGGCCTGCCCCAGCTCACGCGAGTGTGCATGAGCAAGCGTCACAACCTCGCACGAGCGCGCACAAGTGCACCCAAGGTCACGCAAGCGGGCACGAGCAAGAACCACGAGCGTGCACGAGCACACATGAGCGCGCACGAGGACACCCGAGCTCCCGCGAGTGGGCCCGAGCGTGCGTCGCGACCTCACACGAGCGTGCACGAGCGCACCCGAGGTCATGCAAGCACGCACGGGCCTGCCCGAGCTCCCACGAGCATGCACGAGCAAGCACCGGGAGTGTGCGGGAGCGTGCACGAGCGCGCACGAGGACGCCCGAGCTCCCGCGAGCAGGCCCGAGCGTGCGTCGCAACCTCGCACGAGCGTGCACGAGCGCGCCCAAGGTCACGTGAGTGGGCACGGGCCTGCCCGAGCTCCTGTGAGCAGGCCTGAGCAAGCGTCACAACCTCGCACGAGCGAGCACGAGCGCGTCCGAGGTCACGCAAGGACGCGCGGGCCTGCCCGAGCTCCCGCGAGCGGGCCCGAGCAAGCACCACGAGCGTGCACGAGCGCGCACGAGGACGCCTGGGCTCCTGCGAGCGGGCCCGAGCGTGCGTCACAACCTCACGCGACCGCGCACAAGCGAGCACGAGCGCGTCTGAGGTCACGCAAGCACGCGCGGGCCTGCCCCAGCTCCCGCGAGCGTACACGAGCAAGCGTCACAACCTTGCACGAACGAGCACGAGCGCGCACAAGGTCACGCAAGCACGCGCAGGCCTGCCCGAGCTCCCACGAGCGTGCACGAGCGCACACAAGCGCGCACGAGGACGCCTGGGCTCCTGCGAGCGGGCCCGAGCGTGCGTCACAACCTCACGCGAGCGCGCACGAGTGAGCACGAGCACGTCTGAGGTCACGCAAGCACGCGCGGGCCTGCCCCAGCTCCCGCGAGCGTACACGAGCAAGCGTCACAACCTCGCACGAGCGCGCACAAGCGCACCCAAGGTCACGCAAGCACGCACGAGCAAGCACCACGAGCGTGCACGAGCACACATGAGCGTGCACGAGGACACCCGAGCTCCCGCGAGTGGGCCCGAGCGTGCGTCGCAACCTCGCACGAGCGTGCACGAGCGCGTCTGAGGTCACGCAAGCACACGCGGGCCTGCCCGAGCTCCCGCGAGCGGGCCCGAGCAAGCACCATGAGCGTGCACGAGCGCGCACGAGGACGCCTGAGCTCCTGCGAGCAGGCCCGAGCGTGCGTCGCAACCTCACATGAGCGCGCACAAGTGAGCACGAGCGCGTCTGAAGTCACACAAGCACACGTGGGCCTGCCCGAGCTCCCGCGAACGTGCACGAGCAAGCGTCACAACCTCGCACGAGCGCGCACAAGCGCACCCAAGGTCACGCAAGCACGCACGAGCAAGAACCACGAGGGTGCACGAGCACACATGAGCGCGCACGAGGACAGCCGAGCTCCTGCGAGCGGGCCCGAGTGTGCGTCGCGACCTCGCACGAGCGTGCACGAGCGCGTCCAAGGTCACGTGAGTGGGCACGGGCCTGCCCAAGCTCCTGTGAGCGGGCCCGAGCAAGCGTCACAACCTTGCACGAGCGTGCACGAGCGCGTCCGAGGTCACGCAAGGACGCGCGGGCCTGCCCGAGCTCCCGCGAGTGTGCACGAGCAAGCGTCACAACCTCGCACGAGCGTGCACAAGCACACCCAAGGTCACACAAGCGGGCCTGAGCAAGCACCGTGAGCGTGCACGAGCGCGCGCGAGGATGCCCGAGCTCCCACGAGCGGGCCCGAGCGCGCGTCACAACCTCACGCGAGTGCGCACGAGCGAGCACGAGCGCGCCCGAGGTCACGCAAGCACGCGCGGGCCTGCCCCAGCTCCCGCGAGCGGGCCCGAGCAAGCCCCGCGAGCGTGCCCGAGCGTGCCCGAGCGTGCCCGAGCGTGCCCGAGCCTGCCCCGGCTCCCGCCGGCGTCCCCCCCGGGAGCGCGCGGAAGCGTGCCCCGGCGTGCGCAAGCGTGTGGCCCGCGCCCTGCCCTGCGGTTTCGAGGCGCCGAGGAGCAGGAAGCCGCCTCGAAGGCAACCGTCGCCTTCCTGCCCCCGCCAACGGGACGCCCCGGGGCCCTCGAGGTTGAGTCCGGGCCCCCCCCCCCCCCCCACCTCCCCCGGGGGCCGCTTCCTCTCGCCTCCCCCGCCGCCGCCGCCGCCGACCGACCCCCTCCCCCCTGCCGCTTTGGGGTGCCCGCGGTCCCCCCCCGGCTCGGGCCATGGGCAGGGTCTGACCCCGTCGCCGCCGCCGCCGCCGCCGGACGGGCCTTTTGGGGGAGTTTTGGGGGGGTGTGGGGGGGGGGTGGTGGGAGGTGGGGGGGTCCGCGCCGCCCCCATGTCGCTGGCGCTGAAGGCCCGGCAGAAGGCGAGGCGCAAGGGCGGCGGCAAGGAGCGGGTTTTCGGCTGCGACCTCCTGGAGCATCTCCAGCAATCGGGGCAGGACGGTAAGCGCCCGGCGCCCGGCGGCGTCCCCCCCACCCCGCGGGGGGGTCCCGCCGAAACACCCCCCCACCCCCACCCCCCCCACCCCCCTCTTTTGCCTTGGGGGTGCCGGAAGGCGGGGGGAAGGGGGGGGTGCCGTGGGGAAGGGACCGGAGCTGGGGGCTGGGGGGTGTGGGGGGGTGACTCACGCCATGGGGTTGCATCAGCGGCGGTTGAGCAAGCGGCGCGGCCGGCGACGAGGCCCCTCCGAGATTCCCGGGGGGGGGGGGGTCCCGGCGGCTCCAATCTCGGTGCCCCATTGCGGCCCCGAGGGGAGCGGGATGGGTGGCCTCCTCCCCGGGGGTGCCGGTGGCCCCGGTCTGCCAACGGGTCCCCCGCCCCAAGGTCTTGGCCATGGCGGGGACCGCTCGGCCTGCGGGGACGTCGTCACCGGGTAGCGGGGGGGGGGGGTGGCCCCAGTCGTCCCTGTCGGAGGTGGGTGACGGGGGACCCGGGGTGCCCGTCCCGCAGTGCCCCAGGTGCTGAGGAGCTGCACGGAGTTCGTGGAGCAGCACGGGGTGGTGGACGGCATCTACCGCCTCTCCGGGGTCTCCTCCAACATCCAGCGGCTGCGGTGAGCGGGGAGGGGTGGGATGGGATGGGGCTGGAGGTGGGATGGGGCTGGAGATGGTGGGATGGAGGTGGAGCAGTTGGGATGGGGCTGGAGATGGTGGGATGGAGACGGGATGGAGGTGCTGGAGAAGGGATGGAGATGGGATGGAGACGGGAAGAGAACGGAGCAGACAGGATGGAGATGGAGATGATGGGATGGAGATGGTGGGATGGAGATGGGATGGAGATGCTGGAGAAGGGATGGAGATGGGATGGAGACGGGAAGAGAACGGAGCAGACAGGATGGAGATGGAGATGATGGGATGGAGATGGTGGGATGGAGATGCTGGAGAAGGGATGGAGATGGGATGGAGACGGGAAGAGAACGGAGCAGACAGGATGGAGATGGAGATGATGGGATGGAGATGGTGGAATGGAGATGGGATGGAGATGCTGGAGGAGGGATGGAGATGGGATGGAGATGGGAAGAGAACGGAGCAGACAGGATGGAGATGGAGATGATGGGATGGAGATGGAGATGGGAGGAGACGGGATGGAGATGGAGCAGTTGGGACGGAGATGGAGATGGTGGTATGGAGATGGAGAGGATGGGGTGGAGATGGAGACAGGAGAAGTTGGGATGAAGATGGAGATGATGGGATGGAGATGGAGACAGGATCAGATGGGCTGGAGGCGAAGCAGTTGGGACAGAATCAGGATGGAGATGCTGGAGAAGGGATGGAGATGGGAGGGAGACAGGATGAGAATGGAGCAGATGGGACGGAGATGACGGGATGGTGACGGAGATGGGAGCAGACGGGATGGAGATGTAGCAGTTGGGATGGAGATGCTGGAGAAGGGATGGAGTCGGAGATGATGGAGATGGAGGTGATGGAGATGGAGACAGGAGCAGGTGGGATGAAGATGGGGGGCAGAGCTGGGCTGGAGCCGGAGCTGGGATCAAACAGGAGGAAAACAGGAGGGAGCCAGGTGGAAGGTGGGGCTGGGATGGAGACGGGAGCAGACAGGATGGAGGTGGAGACGGGGCTGGGACCGGAAGGCTGGGAGGTGAGGAGGGGACGGAGACGGGACCAGGCGGGATGGAGACGGGGGAAAAGGGGAGAGGAGGGAGACGGGACCGGAGAGGGTGGAAACGGGGATGGGATGAGGCAGGATCAGACGGGATGGAGACGGAGATGGGGGTGGGACGAGGTGGGACCAGACGGGAGAGCGCGGGGAGAGGGCAGGGATGGGACGGGATGGGACGGGACGGGACGGGACGGGATGGGACGGGATGGGACCAGGCGGAGGGAGATGGATGGGGACAGGATGGGGGCGGGAGGGGGTCGGACACCACCAGTGCAGGAGCCGCCGCCGATGCTGGGATCCGTCCCCTCTGTCCCCTCGGGCACCCCACGGCCCCATCCCGCCCCACGGCCCCATCCCGCCCCATCCCGCCCCATCCCGCTCGCGGCCGCTTCAGCCCCTTCTTTCGCTTGTTCCTTTTCTTCCCTTTTTTTTTTTTTTTTTTTTTCCTTCTGGTTTATTTTCTTTTTCATTCCCCCTTTCTTTTTCTCTTTCATTATTTCCATATTTGGTTTGGTTGGTTTTTTGGGTTTTTTGTTTTTTGGTTTTTTTTTGTTGTTGTTGTTGTTTTTGGTTTTTCACTCGTTCGGTTCTTTCCTCCGGTGTTTCTTTCCTCCCCGTTTCCTGGGTCCCCGAGAACCCCAGCATCGCCAGCGTCCCCTGTGTCCCCGGTGTCCCCGGCATCCCCCTGTCCCCAGCATCCCCCACATCCCCCGTGTCCCCACCATCCCCGTGTCCCCAGGCTTTCCACGTCCTCTGTGTCCCTGTAGCCCTGGCACCCACAGCATCCCCTTGTCCCCACCGTCTCCCTGTCCCCGTCACCTCCCTGTCCCCAGCATCTCCCTGTCCCTCTCACCACTCTGTCCCCGCCGTCCCCCTGTCCCTGCTGTCCCCCTGTCCCTGCCGTCCCCCTGTCCCTGCTGTCCCCCTGTCCCTCTGTCCCCGCCATCCCCCTGTCCCTGCTGTCCCCCTGTCCCCCTGTCCCTCTGTCCCTTCCGTCCCCCTGTCCCTGCTGTCCCTCTGTCCCTCTGTCCCTCTGTCCCTCTGTCCCCACCATCCCTCTGTCCCCACTGTCCCCCTGTCCCCACCATCCCTCTGTCCCTGCCATCCCCCTGTCCCTGCCATCCCCCTGTCCCTCTGTCCCTCTGTCCCCACCATCCCTCTGTCCCCACCATCCCCCTGTCCCTGCCATCCCCCTGTCCCTGCTGTCCCCCTGTCCCTCTGTCCCCGCCATCCCCCTGTCCCTGCCATCCCTCCGTCCCCGCCGTCCCCCTGTCCCCGACATCCCTCTGTCCCCGCCATCCCTCTGTCCCCGCCATCCCCCTGTCCCTACTGTCCCCCTGTCCCCCTGTCCCTCTGTCCCCGCCATCCCCCTGTCCCCCTGTCCCTGCCATCCCCCTGTCCCTGCTGTCCCCCTGTCCCTGCCATCCCGGCCGTGCCGTGGAAGGACCCGGCTGACGAAGTCACCCCCTTTGCAGCCCACCGGGGCCGAGTCCCTTCCCTGGGTGGGGGTCTCGTGCCGGTCCTCGTGCGCGTCCCCAAGCCCCGCCGGCGGGGACCAGCCCGGCCACCCTCCCCACCGGGGCAGGGGAGGCAGGGGGGGGACGGGGACACAACGTTGTCCCCATCCTTGTCCCCGTGCCGAGCCGGCCGCCCCCTCGCAGGCAGGAGTTCGATGGCGACCGCTGCCCCGACCTGCAGAAGGACGTTTACCTCCAGGACATCCACTGCGTCAGCTCCCTCTGCAAGGCCTATTTCCGCGAGCTCCCCAACCCGCTCCTCACCTACCAGCTCTACGACAAATTCGCCGTGAGTGTGTCCTCGCGTCATCGTCCCCGCCGCCGCCGCCGCCACCGCCACCGCCACCCCCCCCGGAGGTCCCCAACCCCGGCAGGGTGGCACTTGTCACCCCATCTCTGTGTCACTCCCCCGCCACCACCCCCCCTACCCCAACCCCAGCAGGGTGGCACTCGTCACCCCGTCCCCGTGTCACTCCCCTGGACCCACCTTGGAGGTCCCCAACCCCGGCAGGGTGGCACTCATCACCCTGTCCCCGTGTCACTCCCCTGGACCCACCTCGGAGGTCCCCAACCCCGGCAGGGTGGCACTCGTCACCCCATCCCTGTGTCACTCCCCCGCCACCACCCCCCTGGAGGTCCCCAACCCCGGCAGGGTGGCACTCGTCACCCCATCCCCGTGTCACTCCCCCACCACCACCCCAGAGGTCCCCAACCCTGGCAGGGTGGCACTCGTCACACCGTCCCCGTGTCACTCCCCCACCACCTTCCCGGAGGTCCCCAACCCCGGCAGGGTGGCACTTGTCACCCCGGCCCTGTGTCACTCCCCTGGACCCACCTTGGAGGTCCCCAACCCCAGCAGGGTGGCACTCGTCACCCCGTCCCCGTGTCACTCCCCCGGACCCGCCTCGGAGGTCCCCAACCCCGGCAGGGTGGCACTCGTCACCCCGTCCCCGTGTCACTCCCCCGCCACCACCCCGATCCTGGAGGTCCCCAACCCCGGCAGGGTGGCACTTGTCACCCCATCCCCATGTCACTCCCCCACCACCCCCCCGGAGGTCCCCAACCCCGGCAGGGTGGCACTTGTCACCCCATCCCCATGTCACTCCCCCACCACCCCCCCGGAGGTCCCCAACCCCGGCAGGGTGGCACTTGTCACCCCATCCCCGTGTCACTCCCCCACCACCCCCCCGGAGGTCCCCAACCCCGGCAGGGTGGCACTCGTCACCCCATCCCCGTGTCACTCCCCTGGACCCACCTCGGAGGTCCCCAACCCCGGCAGGGTGGCACTCGTCACCCCATCCCCATGTCACTCCCCCACCACCCTCCCGGAGGTCCCCAACCCCGGCAGGGTGGCACTCGTCACCCCATCCCCGTGTCACTCCCCCACCACCCTCCCGGAGGTCCCCAACCCCGGCAGGGTGGCACTCGTCACCCCAGCCCCATGTCACTCCCCTGCCACCACCACCCCGGAGGTCCCCAACCCCGGCAGGGTGGCACTTGTCACCCCATCCCCGTGTCACTCCCCCACCACCCCCCCGGAGGTCCCCAACCCTGGCAGGGTGGCACTTGTCACCCCGGCCCCGTGTCACTCCCCCGCCACCCCCCCGGAGGTCCCCAACCCCAGCAGGGTGGCACTCGTCACCCCATCCCTGTGTCACTCCCCCGGACCCACCTCGGAGGTCCCCAACCCCGGCAGGGTGGCACTCGTCACCCCGTCCCCATGTCACTCCCCCGCCACCACCACCACCCTCCCGGAGGTCCCCAACCCCGGCAGGGTGGCACTTGTCACCCCATCCCTGTGTCACTCCCCCGCCACCCCCCCGGAGGTCCCCAACCCCGGCAGGGTGGCACTTGTCACCCCGTCCCCGTGTCCCCCCCAAGCAGGACGCGGTGGCCATCCAGATGGAGGAGGCTCGCCTGGTGAAGATCAAGGAGGTGCTGAAGGAGCTGCCGCTGCCCCATTATCGGTAAAAAAAAGGGGGTGCAGAGCAGGGGGACGGGGACCCCGAAGCCGGTGTCGTGTCCCCGTGTCCCCGTGTCCCCCCCCTCCTTCCGTGGGTATCGCTGTTGTCCCTAACGCGCCCCGGCGCCCCGCAGGACGCTGGAGTTCCTGATGAGGCACCTCCTGCGCATGGCGTCCCACAGCAGCCGCACCAACATGCACGCCAGGAACCTGGCCATCGTCTGGGCCCCCAACCTGCTGCGGTGAGCGCCGGGGGACGGGGGACAGGGGGGGACCGGGGGACGGGGGAAGGGGACCGGGGGCTCCCCCACCTTTCTCCTCCGCCTTCGCCAGCTTGCGCTTGGCCTCGTGGCTGGAGCGGCCCAAGGTTGAAGATGGATCTCCATTTCTTGGCCTTCAGGGAGCCCTTCCTCCTGCCGGACCCCGGGCGTCAGGGGCGGCGGGCACCCTTGGGCACCCTTGGGGACCCTTGGGGACCCCTGGGCACCCCTGGAGACCCCTGGGTGTGCTTGGGGACCCCTGGGCACCCTTGGGGATCCCTGGAGACCCCTGGGGACTCTTGGGCACCCCTGGGCATGCTTAGGGACCATTGGGCACCCTAGGGACCCTTGGGGACCCCTAGAGACCCCTGGGCGCCCCTGGGCACCCTTGGGGACCCCTGGGCACTCTTGGGGACCCCTGGGCATGCTTGGGGACCCCTGGGCACCCCTAGGGACCCTTGGGAACCCCTGGAAACCCCTGGGGACTCTTGGGCCCCCCTGGGCACACCTAGGGACCCTTGGGGACCCCTGGGCACCCCTAGAGACCCCTGGGCATGCCTGGGGACACCTGGGCACCCCTAGGGACCCTTGGGGACCTCTGGAGACCCCTGGGGATCATTGAGGACCCTTGGGCACCCCTAGGGACCCTTGGGGACTCTTGGGGACCCCAGACATGCTTGGGCTCCCCTGTGCACCCCTAGGGATCCTTGGGGACTCCTGGGGACCCCTGGAGACCCCTGGGGACCCCTGGGCATGCTCGGGGACCCTTGGGGACCCCTGGGCACGCTTGGGGACCATTGGGCACCCCTGGGGACCCTTGGGGACCCCTGAAGACCCCTGGAGACACTTGGGCACCCCTGGGGAGCCTTGGGCACACTTGGGGACCCCTGGGCATGCTTGGGGATCCTTGGGGACCCCCCGGTGACCCCCCCTTTTTGCCCGGGAGGGGAGACTAAGAGTCTGCGTTGTCCCCGTCGTTCCCCCCCCCCCGGCCAGGTCGAAGGACATCGAGGCGACGGGGTTCAACGGCACGGCGGCGTTCATGGAGGTGCGCGTCCAGTCCATCGTGGTGGAGTTCGTCCTCACCCACGTCGAGCAGCTCTTCGGGGACGCTCCTCTCCACGGTACGGCCCCCCCTGGGGGGGGGACAGTGTCTGGGTTGGGGAGGGGGGGACGGGGACGACAGACAGACAGACACGCGCAAATGGGGAGGGGACCCTGACACCCCCCCCCCCCCCCCCGTCTCGGTGTCCCGCAGGCGGCGAGTCCCCCCGTCGCTCGCTGTTGCTGGGCGGGGGGGTGCCGGGGGACGCGCAGCCCCCCCCCGTACCATGTGCCGGCGGCGCTGAGCCAGGGCGACGGGCCCCCCCCGATCCGGCCCTACCACACCATCATCGAGCTCAGCGACCACAGGTAGGACCTACCGCCATCCCCCCCCCCCCCGCCCCGCCCCCAACACCCCCCTCCCTGGGGACCCCCAACCCCCCCACATGCAAGTGTGCCTGAGCATCCCCAGGGGTCCCCAGGGCTCTCCAGGGGTGCCCAGGGGTCCCTAGGGGTGCCCAGGGGTCTCCAGAGGTCCCCAAGGGTGCCCGAGTGTGCCCAGGGGTCCCCAAGGGTCCCCAGGGGTCTCCAGGGGTCTCCAGAGGTCCCTAGGGGTGCCCAGGGGTGTCCAAGGGTCTCCAGGGGTCCCCATGTGTGCCCAGGGTTCCACAAGGGTTCCCAAGGGTCCCCAGGGGTCTCCAGGGGTCCCTACGGGTGCCCAGGGGTGTCCAAGGGTCTCCAGGGGTCCCCATGTGTCCCCAAGGGTCTCCAGGAGTCTCCAGGCGTCACCAAGTGTGCCCAGGGGTGCCAAAGGGTGCCCAAGCATGCCCAGGGGTCCCCAGGGGTCCCCAAGGGTGCCCAGGGGTCTCCAGGGGTCCCCAGGAGTCCCAAGGGTCCCCAAGCATGGAACAGGGGTCCCCAGGGGTGTCCAGGGGTGCCCAAGATGGCCCAGGAGTGCCATGGGGTCCCCAAGCGTGCCCAGGGGTATCCAGGTGTGCCCAGGGGTCCCCAACGGTCCCCAAGCATGGCCAGAGGTCCCCAAGGGTCCCCAAGCATGTCCAGGGGTCTCTAGGGATGGCCAAGGGTCCCCAGGGATCCCCATGCGTCTCCAGCGGTCCACAAGTGTCCCTAGGGGTCTCCAGGGGTCCCCCCAAGCATGCCCAGGGGTTTCCAGGGGTGCCCAGGGGTCCCCAAGGGTGCCCAAGGGTCCCCAGGAGTCCCCAAGGATCCCTAGGGGTGCACAGGGGTGCCCAAGCATGTCCGGGGTCCCCAAGAGTCCCCAAGGGTCCCTAGGGGTGCCCAAGGGTCCTCAATGATCCCCAGGGGTCTCCAGAGGTCCATAAGGGTCCCTAGGGGTGCCCAGGGGTCCCCAGGAGTCCCCAGGGGTCTCCAGGGGTGCCCAGGGGTGCCCAAGAGTCCCCAGGGGTCCCCAGAGGTCCCCAAGGGTCCCTAGGTGTGCCCAGGGGTGCCCAGGGGTCTCCAGGGGTCTCCAGGGATCCCCAAGGGTCCCTAGGGTGCCCAGGGGTCCCCAAGAATGCCCAGGGGTCCCCAAACACACCCAGGGGTTTCCAGGTGTCCCCAAGGGTGCCCAGGGGTCCCCAAGCATGCCCAGGGGTCTCCAGGGGTCCCCAGGGGTCTCCAGGGATCCCCAAGGGTCCCTAGGGTGCCCAGGGGTCCCCAAGCAGGCCCAGGGGTCCCCAAGAGTGCCCAGGGGTGCCCGCCGCCCCTGACGCCCGGGGTCCGGCAGGAGGAAGGGCTCCCTGAAGGCCAAGAAATGGAGATCCATCTTCAACCTGGGCCGCTCCAGCCACGAGGCCAAGCGCAAGCTGGCGAAGGCGGAGGAGAAAGGTGGGGGAGCCCCCGGTCCCGTTCCTGCCCCCCCCCCCCCAACCCCGGGCTGGGGTCCGGAGGGAAGGACCCCATCGCTCGGGGTGTCCCCAGCCCCGACCCCGCTGCTGCCCCACACGTCCCCGTTCCCCTTCTCCTCCCTCCCCAGACGACAAGTGCGGGAAAATCAACTTGCGGCCGGCCAAGAGCATGGACTCGCTCAGCTCCGTCCCCTTCGCCAGCGACGGTAAGAGGGATGTGCCCTCCCGCGGGAACTGTCCCCGAGGTGGGATCATCCGGACAGGGTGGGGACGGGATGGGATGGAGGGGACAGGGATGGCGATGGAGAGAGCAGGGATGGGATGGGATGGGGTGGGACGGGAAGGAGAAGGGATGGGGATGGGATGGGATGGGATGGGATGGGGAGAGCAGGGATGGGATGGATCGGGATGGGATGGGATGGGATCGGATATGATGGAGAAGGGATGGAGACGGGATGGGAAGGAGAAGGGATGGGGATGGGATGGGATGGGATGGGATGGGATGGGATGGGATGGGATGGGGAGAGCAGGGATGGGATGGGATGGGATGGGATGGGAAGGAGAAGGGATGGGATGGGGTGGGATGGAGAAGGGATGGGGATGGGATGGGATGGGATGGGATGGGATGGGATGGGATGGGATGGGATGGGATGGGATGGGATGGGATGGGATGGAGGGGACAGGGATGGAGGGGACAGGGATGGGGATGGAGGGGACAGCGATGGGATGGGATGGGGACGGAGAAGATGGCGTAGGGATGGAGGGGACAGGGGTGGGGATGGAGGGGACAGAGATGGCATGGAGGGGACAGGCCGGGTCCCCAGGTGCGGGGAGGGGACAGGGGACACCTCCGGACCCTGACTCTCCCCCCGCTGGGCGCAGACGACCCTCAGCTGAGCAAGAAGCGGTCGGTGAAGCAGCCGCCGCAGCGCCGGGAGAGCTTCGACACCTGCCCCTCGCCGCCGGGGAGCTGCCCCGAGCTGGACGAGAGCCTGGAGGAGAAGCCGAAAGGGCCGGAGGAGCCGCGGAGCCCCGAGTCGGAGGGCGAAAGCAGCACCAAGTCGGAGCCCACCACCCCCAAAGCCGGCCGGGCCTCTCTGGTGGCCCCCGGCCGCTCGCCCAAGGCCGCCTGCAGCCGCGCCGAGAAGTGCGCGGGGGTCCACATCTCCGGCCCCTTCTCCGTCACCGTCCCCTTCCACATCACCTCCAACCTCTCCCGCCTGACGCGGGGGCTGCCCTGCCCGGCGCTGGACCAGGGCAGGGACCCCCCCGCCAGCCCCCTGCCGCCCGCCCCACGCTCCCACAGGGATCCCCAGCCCCAGGCCGGGGAGAGGCGGCCGCCGGGACCCCCGGGGTGCCGGGGGACACAGAGGGGCGAATCCCCCCCGGCTGGGGAGGGGAAGGCAGACGCGGAGCAGACCCGGCTCTCCCTGGAGCTGCGGGATTCCTTCGCCTTCCTGGACAGCCAGGAGACGTGGCTGGAGGGCGGCGGGGACGGGGAGCCGGCGGCGTGGTCCCTGCTGCCGGACAGCCTGCCGGAGGACGGCGAGGGGTCCCCGGCCATGGAGGAAGGGATGGAGAGTGGGTTCATGAACGTAAGCTGGCACGGCCGTCCCCGGGCTTTGGGCCGGGGTGGGAGCGCCGGAGGCGGGCAGAGGGTCACCTCCGCTGTCCCTGGTCAGGGTGGGGACAGAGGGGACAGGATGGGGACGGAGGGGACAGGGACGGGATGGAAGGGACAGGGATGGGATGGAAGGGACAGGGATGGGATGCAGGGGACAATGATGGGAATGGAGGGGAGAGGGATGGCGTGGAGGGGACAGGGATGGGGACAGAGATGGGATGGAGGGGACAAGGATGGGGACAGGGATGGGACGGAGGGGACAGGGATGGAGGGATGGGATGAAGGGAACAGGGATGGGGATGGAGGGGATTGGAGGGGACAGGGATGGGGACAGAGGGGGCAGAGATGGGGATGGAGGGGACAGGGATGAAGGGATGGGATGAAGGGAACAGGGAAGGGGATGGAGGGGACAGGGTGGGAATGGAGGGGACAGGGATGGGGATGGAGGGGACAGGGATGGCACGAGGGGACATGGATGGGGATGGAGGGGACAGGGATGGCATGGAGGGATAGGATGAAGGGAACAGGGATGGGGATGGAGGGGACAGGGTGGGAATGGAGGGGACAGGGTGGGAATGGAGGGGACGGGGATGGGGATGAGGGGACAGAGATGCAATGGGATGTGGATGGAGTAGATGGTGTAGGGATGAAGGGGACAGGGATGGCACGGAGGGGACAAGGATGGAGGGATAGGATGAAGGGAACAGGGATGGGGATGGAGGGGACAGGGTGGGAATAGAGGGGACGGGGATGGCATGGAGGGAACAGGGATGGGGATGGAGGGGACAGGGTGGGAATGGAGGGGACAGGGATGGCATGGAGGGGACGGGGATGGGATGGAAGGGAATGGGTGGGGATGAAGGGGATGTGGATGGGGACGGAGGGGACAGGGATGGGGACAGATGCAACAATGATGGGGCTGAGGGCACAAGGATGGGGACAGAGGGGACAGCGATGGGATGGAGGGGACAGCGATGGGATGGAGGGGACAGGGTGGCATCGACCCCTCCAGCCCCAGTGCCGGCTCTCAGGGCTGTGCTCTGTGCTCAGTGGGTCGGGGAGGGGGGAGCGTCCCCGGTGCGACCGTCACGCTCCCACCTGTCCCCGTCCCCGTCCCCAGCCAGGGGAGCCCCCCGCGGAGCATCCCGCCAGCTACCTCTCCATCGAGGAGTGCATGGACGAGGAGATGTTCTTCATGGCTCCCAGCGGCTCCGACGCCGAGGACCACGCCGGGGACACCGACTCGGACGACATGTTCCTCAGCGCCCACGACGACCTCAGCCCGCTGGTGGCATCGCTGGAGCTCCTCCATCAGCCACCGGGTGAGGGGACCTCCCCGGAGACCCCGGAACCGGCCCGACCCGGCTCCGACAGCACCGCCGTGCCGCAGGACAGGTCTCCAACGCCGGGGCTGTGCCCCGCGGAGGAGGATGCTCTGGGTGAGGGGGAGCACTCCGGGGACCCCGCCGGGGTGCCGGCGGAGGGGGGGACACCCCCAGGGCAGGGGGGTGGCGGGGAGGGGGCAGCAGATGGCGGCACCGACCCCAGCAGAACTGAGTCCAGCACCGAAGCCGGGTCGGGGGACGAGGCCGGAGGAGCCGGGGGCTGTGCGGAAGCGGGGCCGGCTCCCGACACATCGGATGGTGAAGTCGAAGAGGATGGAGCTGGCTCCGGTCTCCCCGCCCCAGAGGAGCCTGGGGAGGGCGAACCCCCGTCTTCACCGGGGTCCCCTCCAGCCTCCTCACCGGAGGAGCCCCCCCAAGAGCCAGTGGAGCCCCTGGTCCCCGGGTCTGTCCCCGAGGTTGTCCCCAAGGTTGTCCCCGAGGTTGTCCCCGAGGCTCTCCCTCCCGCCACGGCCAGCGCGGAGGTGACCATTGCCGCCCCCAAGAGCAGCCCCGGCTCTCCCTCGCTCTCCGCCTCGGCCCCGGAGCTCTACGTTGCTCCCCCCGAAGCCCCGCCGCCGACCCAGGCTGAGCCCCCTGGGGCTCCGGGGCTCCCCGAGGCCGTGGCCGTCCTGCGCCATGACGGCAGCGCCCCGGCACGCCTGGCCGCCCGCACCGTCCGGGTGCAGCAGGCCCGCTCCGTCCCCGTCGTGCCCCCCAAGCCCCAATTCGCCAAGATCCCCCCGGCCCTGCAGCCGTGGACGCCCCCGGCCATGGCGGGGGATGCCGCCGCGACCCCCCAGAGGGTCCCCAGCCCCCCGGCTTCCGAGGGGCCTCCCGGGGTGGGCAGGAGAGCGGGATGGCGGGAGGGAGGCAGCGTCTCCTTCGACGAGGCGGTGGCCATGGCCGCCCAGCAGCAGCCGGCCCAGGTGCCGGTGAGGAGGATCCAGACCTACAGCGGGGGGGAGCCGGCACCCGCCGCCCCCAAGGCCCTGCCCTTCCAGAGGAGCCCCCTGAGGCCGCGGCTGCTGCGGCCCCTCAGCTGCGTGGCCGCCCCCGAGGCCGAGGCGACGGGGAGGAGCCGCCGGAGCCTCACCCGGCCGCCGGCGCAGGCCGAGGGGGCGGCGGGCGAGCGCTGAGCTGCGGGGACGGGGGGACGGCGGACATTTGTGCCCCTGCGCGGGCGACAACGGGGTCAATAAAGGCTTTGTCTCCCGCCACGGCCTCCTTCCACGCAACATGGCGGCACGCTGGGCGGCCTCGGGCCGGAGCGGGGCGGGGGGGTCCCGACGCAGCACCAAGAGCCGGGACGGGGTGGGGGGGTGAGCAGGGAGGGGGGCGTTCCCTGGGGACCAGCGCCGGGGGGCAGTTGTGGCAAGCAGGGTGCGAAAGCAGGTGGCCACCGCCCGCCTCCAAGATGGCGCCGCCCTCACCCAAGATGGCGCCGGGCGGAAGGGCCGCGCTTCGCCGTCTAAGATGGCGGCCGGCGCGCGGCGAGATGGCGCCGGCGGGGCGGGGAGGGGAAGAAGGGGAAGGGGAAGAGTAGAGGCGGGGGAGGGGGGGGGGGGAAGAGGCCCCGTGCCCGGCGCCAAGATGGCGGCGGCGGCGGCGCGCTGCGGTGGGGGTGCGCGGCGCCCCGGCCCAAGATGGCGGCGGCGGCGGCGGCGGGCCCGGCTTCCGCCCTCACCCGTCATGGCGGCGCGGCGGCGCCCTGCGCATGTGCGGGGCTCCATGGCGAGACAAGGGGCCGAGCGCGCGCAGGGCGGCCCGGCGCGGCGAGGTAACGGCGGGGCCGGGCCGGGACCGCGGCGGGGGCGGGCCGGGACCGGACCGGACGGGACCCGACGGGATCCCCCCCCTTCTCCCCTCTCCCGGCCCGCGGGGACGCCCCCGGTGGGTGCGGGCCCGGCCGCGGCTCTCCGGGCCCGGCCGTCGCTTCCCTCGGCGGGGTGCGGGTTCCCCCCCCCTTCTCCTTCCCCGGGCCTGTCACCCACCTCCCGACCGCGGCGGCGCCTCCCCCCCCCCGCGCCTGTCACCCCCCACGGACGCCCCCTTTCCCTGCCCGGGGTGTGTGTGGGGGGGTGACATCGGGCCAACCCCCCCCCCCGGGAGCGGCCGGTTTTGGGGCGGGGGGGGGGGGGCCGCCGTGCCGGGCCCGGTGCTGCCGTGTGTGTGTCCCCCGTCCCCCCCCCCCCCCCCCGCCCCGTTCCCGGTCCCTTGAGCGGTGACAAAGCCGGGGGGCGGGGGGTTGGGGGGCGGAGCGCGGCGGCGAGTCCGGGGTCAGCGGTGGCGGGGGGGGGGGGACGGGACACGGCCCCCAAAGTGTCACCCGGGGGGGGGGGGGTGGCTTTGGGGACAGCGGTGTCACCCGGGATACGAAAGCGAAACGTTGCGGGGGGGGGGGGGGGGGGCAAAATGGTGCTCGAGGCCCCGCCTGGTGCCCGGTGGGTGTCCTGGCAGGGTGGCCTGGTGGCCACCGGTGGCAGCCATGGTGGCCTGTGGCCGGCTGTGGTGGCCGCTGGCCGGCCGGCCCGTGGTCGGGGGGACGCGGGGGGGCCCTTCGCAACCCCCCCCCCACACACACACAGTCCCGCTTGTCCCCGCGCGGGGCCGTGGGTCCCTCCCCGGTGGGGGGGTTGGGGGGGAGCCGGAGGAGGAGGAGGAGGAGGAGGAGGAGGAAGGCCGGGCCCGTCCCTCAGCTGCCGCCGCTCCCCTCAGGGCTGTGAAGGCCGGAGGCTCCTCTGTGACTGATGCCCGTGGGCGCGGAGCGATGAAGGGGTGAGTCCCGACACCCCCCCTTTTTTTCCCTATATTCCACCACACCCCCCCCCGCCACCGCCCCCCAAAATCCCGGCTCTCCGCCGGTAACGGCTCTGGTTTGACCGGGGGGGGGGGGGTGTGTTCCCGGTGCCTCACACCTCCCCCCCCCCCCTCACCCCGGCAGGCAGCAGAAAGCAGCCGAGACGGAAGAGGGAACGGTGCAAATCCAGGAAGGTGAGTCCCCCCCTCTCTTCTCTGTGCCGTTGTTAGGGGGGGGGGACACACACGACAACACACAGGAGGGGGCTCGGGCTACCCCAGGAGGAGGCCACTAGCCCCCGGTTTAGCCCCGGCACTGGGCACAGTGTGGCTGGTGGCACGTGCCGGGCTAATGCCAGCCCTGTCCTTGCCTCTAGAGAGGGGACATGGCTCCGAGCTCCCCTCTGTGGCACAGGGACCCCCCCTCTGTGCCGTGGGGGGGTTCGGGCTACTCTGGGAGGAGGCCACTAGCCCCCGGTTTAGCCCCGGCACCGGGCACAGTGTGGCTGGTGGCACGTGCCAGGCTAATGCCAACCCCCGTCGTTGGCCCTGGGAGAGGGGATGCGGCTCCACACTCCACTCCATGGCACGGGGACCCCCCCTCTGCGCCGTGGGGGGGTTCGGGCTACCCTGGGAGGAGGCTACTAGCCCCCGGTTTAGCCCCGGCACCGGGCACAGTGTGGCTGGTGGCACATGCCGGGCTAATGCCAGCCCTGTCCTTGCCTCTGGAGAGGGGACATGGCTCCGAGCTCCCCTCCACGGCACAGGGACCCCCCTCTGTACTGTGGGGGGCTTGGGCTACTCTGGGAGGAGGCCACTAGCCCCCGGTTTAGCCCTGGCACCAGGCACAATGTGGCTGGTGGCACGTGCCGGGCTAATGCCAGCCCCTGTCCTTGCCTCTGGAGAGGGGACGCGGCTCCAAGCTCCCCTCCATGGCATAGGGACCCCCCTCTGTACTGTGGGGGGCTTGGGCTACCCCAGAGGAGGCCACTAGCCCCGGCCATGCCCAGTTTAGCCCCAGCACGGGGCACAGTGTGGCTGGTGGCACATGCCGGGCTAATGCCAGCCCCTGTCCTTGCCTCTGGAGAGGGGACATGGCTCTGAGCTCCCCTCCGTGGCACAGGGACCCCCCCTCTGTGCTGTGGGGGGGTTCGGGCTACCCCAAGAGGAGGCCACTAGCCCCTGGTTTAGCCCCAGCACGGGGCACAATGTGGCTGGTGGCATGTGCCGGGCTAATGCCAACCCCTGTCGTTGGCCCTGGGAGAGGGGACGTGGCTCCACGTTCCACTCCGTGGCACGGGGACCCCCCCCCTCTGCGCCGTGGGTGGGTTCGGGCTACCCCAAGAGGAGGCCACTAGCCCCTGGTTTAGCTGCGGCACTGGGCACAGTGTGGCTGGTGGCACGTGCCGGGCTAATGCCAACCCCTGTCCTTGCCTCTGGAGAGGGGACGCGGCTCCGAGCTCCCCTCCATGGCACAGGGACCCCCCTCTGTACTGTGGGGGTCTTGGGCTACCCCAGAGGAGGCCACTAGCCCCGGCCATGCCCAGTTTAGCCCCAGCACGGGGCACAGTGTGGCTGGTGGCACATGCCGGGCTAATGCCAGCCCCTGTCCTTGCCTCTGGAGAGGGGACATGGCTCTGAGCTCCCCTCCGTGGCACAGGGACCCCCCCTCTGTGCTGTGGGGGGCTTGGGCTACCCCAGAGGAGGCCACTAGCCCCGGCCATGCCCAGTTTAGCCCCAGCACGGGGCACAGTGTGGCTGGTGGCACATGCCAGGCTAATGCCAGCCCCTGTCCTTGCCTCTGGAGAGGGGATGCGGCTCCGAACTCCCCTCCATGGCACAGGGACCCCTCTCTGTACTGTGGGGGGCTTGGGCTACCCCAGGAGGAGGCCACTAGCCCCTGGTTTAGCCCCGGCACTGGGCACGGTGTGGCTGGTGGCACGTGCCGGGCTAATGCCAACCCCCATCATTGGCCCTGGAAGAGGGGACACCGCTCCACGCTCCCCTCTGTGGCACAGGGACCCCCCCCCTCTGCGCCGTGGGGGGGCTCGGGCTACCCCAGGAGGAGGCCACTAGCCCCAGCCATGCCTGGTTTAGCCCCAGCACCAGGCATAATGTGGCTGGTGGCACGTGCCGGGCTAATGCCAGCCCCCGTCCTTGCCCCTGGGAGAGGGGACGCGGCTCCGAACTCCCCTCCATGGCACAGGGACCCCTCTCTGTACTGTGGGGGGCTTGGGCTACCCCAGGAGGAGGCCACTAGCCCCTGGTTTAGCCCCGGCACTGGGCACGGTGTGGCTGGTGGCACGTGCCGGGCTAATGCCAACCCCCGTCGTTGGCCCTGGAAGAGGGGACACCGCTCCACGCTCCCCTCTGTGGCACAGGGACCCCCCCCCTCTGCGCCGTGGGGGGGCTCAGGCTACCCCAGGAGGAGGCCACTAGCCCCAGCCATGCCTGGTTTAGCCCCAGCACCAGGCATAATGTGGCTGGTGGCACGTGCCAGGCTAATGCCAGCCCCCGTCCTTGCCCCTGGGAGAGGGGACGCGGCTCCGAACTCCCCTCCGTGGCGTGGGGACCCCCCGGCCGCGTCCCCGTCCCCCGTCATGGCCTTTCCGCTGCCCCCCCCCCCCCCGTCCCCCCCCCTCCTTCCTGCCTTAAGGTGCAGTGGCCACAGGGGAGGATCCCACCAGCGTGGCTATTGCCAGCATCCAGTCGGCGGCCACCTTCCCCGACCCCAACATCAAGTATGTCTTCCGCACGGAGAACGGCGGGACGCAGGTGGGCAGCCCCCGTGCCCGGGGGGTTCGGGGGTCAGGAGGGGGGGTTTTTTTTGGGGGGGGGGGTCAGAAGGGGTCGTTTGGGGGGTCAGAAGGGGTTTTTTGGGGGTCAGAAGGGGTCTTTTGGGGGGGTCAGAAGGGGGGTTTGGGGGTCAGAAGGGGTTTTTTGGAGGGGGGTTAGAAGGGGGGTTTTTTGGGGGGGTCAGAAGGGGGGTTTGGGGGTCAGAAGCGGTTTTATTTTGGGGTCAGGAGGGGGGTTTTTTGGGGGGGTCAGAAGGGTTTTTTGGAGGGGGTCAGAAGGGGGGTTTGGGGGTCAGAAGGGGGGTTTTTTGGGGGGGTCAGAAGGGGGGTTTGGGGGTCAGAAGGGGTTTTATTTTGGGGTCAGGAGGGGGGTTTTTTGGGGGGGTCAGAAGGGTTTTTTGGAGGGGGTCAGAAGGGGGGTTTGGGGGTCAGAAGGGGGGTTTTTTGGGGGGGTCAGAAGGGGGGTTTGGGGGTCAGAAGGGTTTGGTTTGGGGGGTCAGAAGGGGGGTTTGGGGGGGTCAGAAGCGGTTTTATTTTGGGGTCAGAAGGGGGGTTTTTTGGAGGGGGGTCAGAAGGGGATTTTTTTGGGGGGGTCAGAAGGGTTTGGTTTGGGGGGGTCAGAAGGGGGGTTTGGGGGGGTCAGAAGTGGTTTTATTTTGGGGTCAGAAGGGGGGTTTTTTGGAGGGGGGTCAGAAGGGGGTCTTTTTGGGGGGGTCAGAAGGGGGTCTTTTGGGGGGGGTCAGAAGGGGGTCTTTTGGGGGGGGTCAGAAGGGGGTTTCATTTTGGGGGTCAGAAGGGGTTTTTGGGGGGGGTCAGAGGGGGGTGTTGGGGTCAGAAGGGAGGTTATTTGGGGTCGGAAGGGTTTTTTTTGGTGTAAGAAGGGTGATTTTGGGGGGTCAGAAGGGGGTGTTTTTTGGGGTCAGAAGGGCGATTTTGGGGGGGTCAGAAGGGGGGTTTTTTTTGGGGGGGTCAGAGGGGGTTTTTTTTGGGGGGGTCAGAGGGGGGTGTTTTGGGGGGTCAGAAGGGGGTTTTTGAGGTCAGAAGGGAGGTTATTTGGGGTCAGAAGGGCAATTTTTGGGGGTCAGAAGGGGGGTGTTTTTTGGGGCGTCAGAAGGGTTTTTTTTGGGGGGGTCGGGGGGGTTGGGGTCAGAAGGGAGGTTATTTGGGGTCGGAAGGGTTTTTTTTTGGTGTAAGAAGGGTGATTTTGGGGGGTCAGAAGGGAGGTTATCTGGGGTCAGAAGGGGGGGTGTTTTGGGGGGGTCAGAGGGGGGTGTTTTGGGGGGGTCAGAGGGGGGTGTTTTGGGGGGGTCAGAG